>JABUQX010047015.1:0-35000 GCA_015478945.1 Trachelipus rathkii
AAAAAAACATATTAGAAAATATAAATATAACATATGATTATCCATACTACACATATAATTAGACCTATAGGTTTGTTAGACAGGAATAATAGCTAAATAGTCCTTAATCATCACTTCTTCATCTACTCCTTTTATTTAATTATAGCTACATGCGATACTACAGAATGTCACTACTCAAATCATAAAACTATCAGAGTTGGCAGTAGATAAAACTGCGAAATATACAACATCATTTTTATGTTTAATTTCACAACAGCTCTATCTCGATACTAATGTCTACATTTATGACTTGAAACATTCGATACCGGGGAGAAAGTGTTGAATAAGTACCAAGTCATAACTACAATTTTCACAGAATAAGATATTATTAGACAATGCTCGAATTACGTATCCTTAAAAATCTCTTTCGTATTCCGTGAGAAGGATTTTAAATATAAATTGCTATTCTTATTCTCAATTCAATCAGTAATAATATCATAGTATATATATCGTAGTTCTGTTCAAATTACGATGATATTCTGGGATATGAACTCAACAATACAGTATAAATAATTACCAAGAACAGAGATTGAGGTAAGTCAGATAATTATATAAGATATAATATAAAGACTTATGTCAATATTTTAAAAGACTTATGATACTTCACCTATCTAATAGGATTCCTTTTTCTTAGCATATATTATACATGACTAGTACGGATAGTAGACTGTTAAAGTCAACAATTAAGCAAGCTGAAAGATAGCAGTGAATCATAATTATGTCAGTATGATAGGGAGGATAGTTGTGAGAGTCTTGATTGTGTACCAGATCATGAATTGTTTTGAGATTATCGACGCGCCACCTGTACAATCACGTCTATCACGCTGCTATAATGTAATCCGTATTTGTGAGCAAATGAAGTTCACGTATAAGAAAATAGCCGAGCTGACCATTTGGGAATTGAAGTCTTCATATAAAATCATCTATACTTATATGAAATCACGAGCAATTTCGTAGTAATAAACTTATAAATCCATTATAGTATAATATGTCATTTATTTAGTATTCACTCGCATGTTAACACTACATTTCTATATATTTAGAGTGCGAGATTTCCTTCTAATGACGAACAGGACTTGCACACTTTACATAATGTGTGAATATATTAACATTTATTCTACATTCTTTCGCTTGTATAACCAGCAACAGACTATCATCGATCATATTTTATATAATAAATTTTCTCCCTATATTATTACCTCTCTATTTCGAGCACATTCGAGAGCTTCAAGAGCTCAAGCACGCAACAGAGCACCTATGTTAGGGGATATAATTCCTTACACTGACTCGTTCCACTCGAACTCTATAAATTTCCTCTGGCACTTTACTCATGCTCTAAATCAAAATTTATAGTCCTAACACAAATTCTCTGTAATTGGATATTTAGATTGTTAATTCACTGTCCCCAATATGGATATTTTTTACATTGCGATCCTCAAAAGACTCCCCAGTATTCTCCGACCATCATTTATACCTCTATAATTAAGGTAATTTAAAGGGAGAATCTTCATTTCAAAACCTGTTGTGTCTTACTTTACAATTCATCAGCGTAACTTCCCAGCTAATTAAGTTATCTCTAAGGTCTTTATTGTCTGGAAGCGGCATGTGCGTCGGATTCTTAATAATGAAGTCGTAATACGACTTTATTTTTAACTTAGACACACACATTGCTCAAGAGGGAGTGTTTATTCTAAAAAGTTATTAATTCTCGGATATTATGTATTACTCATCTAGATTGAGTTATTAATATATAGTATCTAATATATCTGAATAAGATTATTTATAATTTAGATTATATCTATTACTATATATCATGTTATTAGTAATATCATTATTATTCTTATTTCTTTAATCTTATTTCTAATTCTTATATTCTTTAAAGGATTTTATTTTTTAGATTTTACTCCAGCATCGTGTAGTGTCCTGTGGTCTCCTTCAACTCATCTTTTAAATTGTATATAAATCCTATGGAATTATATGTTAGATGAGATTCCTTTGCATCTTGAAAAATAATTAATGAAAATTTCGAATTATAAATCTGCGATTATCATAGGAATTTTAAAGGTACATGAGAGATGTTTTAATTTAAAAATACACTGAGCATATATAAAAGCACGTGTAAAATTGTCTTCAGTGGAACTTGTGTGTCGGGTACCTGAGAGATCCTCAATACTTAGTTTACTAACTTATCTCTTACGACTTATATATATAATTATTACAATTTCGTAATGTGAGTTCTAGATATTGTCAGAAGTTATTGCTTGTGGATATCTATCTATCCGAGAGGTACATATGGTATTTGTGATTGACCATGAACGGGATTAATACTAATTAAAGCTGTGATATTCAACTCCACTAATCTGTGTAAGTCGGTTATCAGTAGAAAGATCATCAATCTGCCTTTAAAATACTGGCTGGATGGATGTTGAGGATAATATTAGCACTCTTGCTATGTATAGATATCTACTTGGAGCACGTATAATGATAGAGTAAGTCTATAGTTTAATACAAATCTCTTTACTATATACATAAATTAGTTATAATATGTTTGTGTCACTCGTATAATATGATAATTATTATTACTTTGTAATTATTCAGCTATTATTATTAAATAGTAGAATATATAACATATCATTTATAATAATTATACTTTTTCATTTTAAGTGGTATACCTATTTCACATATTCCTATCTATTATAACCTATAATATATAGAGTTTATATTTATCGATGACCTAATGACAACAATTGACCTAATGATCATTTTACGTATCTGTAGTTTTATTAGAGTAATTAAATTTAAACATTCAATTCTAATACATTTCATACAGAAGCCATCGAGACTAGTCGTCGTTTTTAACAAGCTTGTTCGAAGGATATACAGAGAACACAACACTTTATCACTAATAGAATGAGCACTTACATATGTAACTAATGACATTATAATAATACATATAATACACTGGAAACTTAAAATAATACCTGGTAACAAGTAAGTGTAGAATCATGTGCCCGTATCTATATGCGTATCGGTAATTTACAAAGACCTCATTTTATACTCCTATCCTGATTTAAACAAGAGGGTCACGCACCTACTTGAACAACTGAAAGGTTATTTAACTACAACAACGTTTAATAACGTTATCGAAGAACTGTCGTGTAAAAGTTTTTAAAAGACTTTTGAAAAAAAAAAAAAAGAAATACAGATTTCATGAAATATTCACCACTTCAAAAAAAAAAGAAACGATCATTTTTTAAAATAAAAATTGTTCAGATCGAAAAGAACAGTTTCTACATCAGTATACTAAACAACAAAAACTTCCTCACTTGACTTAAACCAAATAACACACTTATTCCACTTGATCATTCTTTGATCCTGGAAAGAATATCAGTTTCTTTCAATTATTAATTATTTCATAATTGATTGGAGCTATCCCTTCTATATATGTACCTTTACACTTACCTATGACTAGTTACAACAGTAATGAAAACTGGTAAGTAATGGTTAGGATCCTTCTACATCGTTCTCTCATATATAAAATACGAAATGAACTCACAATTGGCGGGATTTCTCATAAACTCAAAGGGCTACGTAAATGAACATGTAGGAAAACATATAAACTCTTTTACACTACTCATGTAAAAGGCTCACTCCTTTAACATAGAGCTAAATATAGGGTATGTTACGGCTCACAGCTGAGGTAAGGTGTAATACTCTAACATATTATCTGTACAAAACATAGAGCGCACATCAGCGAATCTCTGAGCAACATTTAGAAGCGCTGCGCAATCCCTAAAAGTGCATATGTCGAGAGTACGGGAGATCGTCCACTTTTCTTATATGAGATTCGTCTCTTCATTGCGTGGTTACATTACCTGCTTAGGGATTCCTTCTGCAGAGGTAGGGTTGGTACTATGAGTGATTGTACGCGAGATTTTCTACTTTTTTCACCTTATACGGAGCTACAGCGCTCAATTTTACCTCACCACAGAAACCATAAATACTCTGTAAAGGAGACTGATAGTAATAATACCTATAAAGATTCGGTACTTCAAAATTCACATGAGCTTCGAATTTCACACTACGCATGATAACACGTTATCCACCTCATGAGATTCGATTAGGGCAAGCGTTCTTACAAGCAAGAAACACTAATCATACATAGACCATTGCCGTTAAAAAAAGTTCGTTCTGTTTAAGTCTTAAGGGAAGTGTTAACAACTTATCAGGTATATCTCAGTTGATTTATAGTGGAGCCAGGCTTGGATTTATATATTAAATATCTTCAAAGAAAATCTTATCTTGGCCTATCGTTGACGGACTGCATTCAAACGTGATAATTTTTAATACATTTTTAACATATCAACATTTCTAAAATATCGTAAAAACCAAATATGATTCAGGCCTAATTCTCTATATTCGCGTCGAGAATTTATTCACTAATCCTGCGTCATCCATTACTCGATTCAAGAAGATAAGGATTATTCAATATAATTGAGATTGTATATAGTCTGATATAATTTTATTTTTTGGATTGTAGATACCATAGAGCCTGATGAGGGCACGATTTAAGAGTTAGAATGATCCTTCACTCTCCACTGTATTCCCCAACGTAAACTGATCAATGTGTTCTTTATATTTAAATTATGCTTGAATTTATAATCATCTATTAAATATACTTCATAGGGTGATCACTACCCACTTGACATAGAATTATCTAAGATATTATATTTTAGACTCTATATCCCTCTATGAATGCATTATAATACTTATATATTTATACTTACATTATATTAATAGTTAACTCATTAGGTATCGATATCTCAGTATATATTTTTACTGTATTATCATTGTGTATAGAATTCTCTCTATTTATTATTTTTCTTCAACGTTGATTTTATGTCATCTAGATAAGTCTATTTAAATATTAAGTATATATGATATAGATAATTTAAACATGTTCTCTTAAGGGAATTCTCTAGATAGCATTGACTTAACCTATTTAAAACACCTCTCACTCGATCTCATCCCTGTTCTTAGACACACTTTACTTCTGAAATTCATCAGTCCTCGGACTTACTACCGAACATAATCATAACTCTAACTTTATATACCTGTGTTATATATTATAAATTTTGTCCTTGTTGTTGAGAAATAAGTAACATTGACAAGTATTTTGCTATATACCTAACCAAATATATATATATCTATAATATGAGGTAATCTTAATAGCTGTCTATATCGGAATATAAGAGTCGTTTGATGATGAGCAAGGATTAGAGGTAATAATACTATCTATCTATTATTATAAATGTATTCTATACAACTATATCGAGGGTAAAATACCTATTACATTCTTTATCTTATTATACGTGCTTTGTTATCTTACAACATGGACTATATAGCTTAAGTATTATTAAACGAGAATGTGTTGTATACTATCCTATAATTACTATATAGCATATACAGCTAATGTCAAATCATACTAACACTATTCAGTATATAACTATTTATGTTGAACTCTATACATCTATAAACTAATTCTGTGGATGATTAAAATTGGATTGCTTTATGCAGGCCGAGAATCATCTATGAGCGTACTCTAACTAACTCACATTAATCTTGATTCCTGATCATCGCTTCAAGACACAATCCTTACAATTAGCTGCTCATTCAATACTATATAAAAACGACACATTATCTAAACCTAATTCTAGGTAAGTCATGTGGACTGTTATACATCTATCGCGAGAAAAATAATATAGGATACGCCAGGTAACAACCTGTACGTACAAGTAAAGAATTATTAAAAAAAAAAAACAATAAAACATGAGAATAATGTAACCTAATAAAGTACTAAATCTAGTTAATACCATTCACAATGTATGGAGTACATATAGTTTTATTACCTAGTAAGAAATTTATTTATTTACGAGAATAAAATATTTCTATAAAACTTGACAGTAATAGAGCACCTCACCGTCACCTTCTACAAATATAGTTTTTCTAAACATTCCGCGGTTTAAAAGTGCTAATGCCGGATTTAAAGCTCTTGATTTTAAAGAACACTTTGCATAATGAATCTTCAAGATCTTTGCTGTGAAGACTGTTTCAATTTCAAAAAATGATAATTTTTATAGATACCGGCCGAATACACATTAAAGTCGCTCACATAGAGATAATCACATTAAAAACAAATTAAAACATATAAGAAAAATTTATTTATTCTTTATTATTAATCTATTTTATATAATTTATTAAAAAAAAAAGCAGGATGTTATATAAGATTAGGTATATTTAATACAGATATAATAATTCTATTTTAAAATTTACATAAGTGCTAAGAGAAATACTAACATATATTTTCATAGTGTAATCAGAAAGATGAACAATAGAATATAACTACTATTATATTATAACTACTGCTATTATTTCATACATCATCGTAAAATATCTATAAAATATAAAATAAATAAAGCACTTTCTAACGTTCTCTCACAAACAATATCTTTGTATTACTTTCTTTTACTCTTGAAAGTATCACTCTTATTATCTCCGACGCTTTCGCTACTTAGGGGAGTATTCGTAATGTCCACATTCGTTACTATTTTTTATTCCGACCTGGATGAGTCCCTAGGTAGTCCGTGGCAGTCAAATAGATAGTTACCAGCGGACATACGGTCGCCATCTATGTCTAGTCGTACTAATGGTTAAATATTATCCAGACTCCTAATTCTTTGGTTTATTCATGATTAAGCCGAGGCGGTACATCGTGATATATCGAATGAGGCCGGCTTTATTGATCACTGTACATCTGATCCAGCGTAAAGAGAGACTTCTTCCTTATCTCTCACGGAGCAGATCAGACTCTATACAATCAACCAGGAATGGAGAGCGATCTTCTGAGTCACGAAATATGTTCTCTTACCATACAATAATAATTTGCCGAGATCGTCTCCATAATAATCTGAATCTTTTAGAAAAGTATTATATACGAGCTACAATATCCCGTTTCTGACTCCTACTGGTAAATATTACTTTCCTTGAGTACTATGTTCTATAAATGTCTTCTCCTTTTCGCCATGGGTTATATCTGTGTAGCCGCTGTATCTAATCCTTGGGATGATTTAATAAAACATTTAAATCTACTAATTAATTTTTATTTCGAAAGTTTGATATAGGATTCTTTTTCATGAAATGTCAATTGGACAGTTTGAATATTTGTTCTGCCAGCTCTTTTGGTATTGGGGTGTGTTCCATGTCATAACGGTATGCTTTCAACTTGAGGAGTCATGAGAACTTCTAACAGGCTGCTGGTGTGAATCAGTAGGGGTGATTAAGCATTCATTACCGCGTCCACTTCCACCTGACGCTTGCTGAATGTCTGATTGAAGGCTGCTCCACCCTCTGTTGTTAGTGTCGGTGTATGTTGTATGTAAATGTTTGCTGTGGTTGTTGTGTTGTTGTGCGTTGATTTGTTGTGGTTCTAGTTGTTGTAGAGGAAGGTTTCTGGTTATATTAACTTCCTCATAACTCGCTGTAGGGTAAAACCGCTACCGGGGTATTCTCAAAGCATGTGAGCAAACAAGCTTGCGCTTAGTCAAAGGAGTCATATTATTCCGAAAAAGAGTAAAGGTAAGGAACACACCCTGTTTGTTCGCGAGTTCGTCGAGCGGGCTCGAGCACCCTTTCTAGCGATAATATGGTTGTCCCTTTTTAATATTTTTTCAAGCCTTTCTACGTTAGGGCAGAGTTATATGAGGATATGAACGTCTTCTGAGTCCAAACTTCTGAATCATCCCTTTAAACGAGAGCGTAACATATTATACTACTTTTATAAAGATTTGAGTGCTACTTATATTTACAGCTATACATATATATAAAATTTTGCAAATACTTACAGTCAGATCCCAGTTTGTACTCCCGTTCTTATATAATATCAAAAAAAAAGAGATTCAAGGCCTGTATTTTAAATTCTTTCCCCCTAGGATTTGTAAATAGCCCTTATTCTTACTGTATATATATTATTATGTTATTTTCTTAACATTCTTACATTAATCGAAATAGATAATAATATGTTTAGATACAAGGATTCCCCAATAATCGTCAAATAATCTCTCTGTATCTAAAGGTTCGTGAAGATCATGTTTAAACTGAGTACTGAATTGTGTACAGGTTATCATCTGAGGGCCGAGTTGTGATCTTATAATGATGATCACGTCTCACTCATAGTTAAGTATATTGTCAGTTTATTCTCATTTTGTAGTGTATTGAATGTAATTTTTTATATTATCTTTTTTTTATTATTTTCTTTTTTAGTTTGTACCGTTAGAACAAATATTAGAGATATTGCCCCCAGCGCATCCAACTAACCAACATGGCACTGGCTATGACCTCAAATATCCCTTCTTTGTCCACAACAGATTAAAATTTAACATGCGTGGATTTAAAGACACCAAATTCCCTGAACATTTTTTCTCCTCCCTGCTTTATTGGTCCTATTAGAAAAATAAAGTATCAAAGCTTTCTAGATTTTTGACTGTTCTATCAATTCAAACTCTCTAACTATCTTTTCGGAGTACCATCGTATGTCAAGCTGTGCAATATGTTCGCTATTAATGCGCCTCAAATATCCAAATCTTCATGCATCATAAAATAAACCAAGGATTAATAATTTTTCATGCCCTGGTAAAACATTGAGATGAGACTTAATTATGTCATATAAAGCCTTCGTGAAAATTCAGATAATATCATACTCTATAAGTATAGTATACTTAATAATACTTTCTCTTGGTAAATATTCAATTAGTTACAACCGATATACGATTGACTTAAACAGGTACTGTTATTTGAGTTCGTAAAAATCTTCGTTCAGGAATTGCAATATGTTGTTAATTTATAAAAAGTATTCCAAATAGCATTCAATTTTTCTTTTTATTTATTTAGGCACATTTAGTAAACTTTGCATCATAGAAATATATATAGTGTTTGCATTAGGCTATACAATCGAATCTTTGATAATAATCGTACGAAATCTGATTATCGAAAAAATGATATCACTTAAAATTGAATTAAGAAATAAGTAATATTTGAGTTTACGTTATAAAATATTTTGTTATAGACTAAGTATCATTATAGATCTATAGAAGGACATCAGTCAACCTAGCAAAGATTAAAATGGGTAAAATAAATCGCTGGCATATAACTGATGAGGAGAGTCTGCAGTGTGATATTTATTTCTTAGTAGAAGTGAATCATATAGAAATTTCAGAAATTTTTGAACGTTTAATAACAAATATCAGTTAACTTTTACAGGTGAGTTTAAAGTGTGTAACTTAGTTTATTAGTATAGTAGTTTTATAAATAATCTAGTAGTCATTGTGTTTGTTAGAGCCTAGTTATTGTATGAATTAGCTCAATATATTATCCTACCACAATTACCAATATTTTTTGGTATACGAGGGTTATTATGTATGTTGTGTTGTTGAGTCTGGTTGTTGTTAAGTTGAGTTGAATTTTCTAGAGTTTTAGGTAATGTTGTTTTAAAGTTTATGAGTTGTGCTAGATTCGAAAATAATATACTTAATGCACTTTTTAGAATCTTGTAATAATGAATGCGTCTACACTATGTTATTTCTTTAGTTTTACTTTCCTTTACTGATTTGTTTATGATAAAGAAATGTAATCTCATTATCCTATAAGGTTTGTTTTAAATACATACGATTTTCTACACCAAGTAAGTATATAACTATTTTATCGCTGTTTATTCTGATTACGAAATGGATCTATCGTTCTGACTTCTACGGACGTCTACTATATCCTAGAAAGACTCTATTATTGTGAGTAAATACCTACAATAACTTGAAGTGTCATTGTATATCACATTTTTCGTATAAAACGAATGGAGAGTCAAATTAAAATACTTCACTCCTGTATTCCAATTGGTGCTCAACTCTATATATATTCTCGTGCTAACTCTCCATATCCGAAACGCTGAATCCACTAATCGCTCATAGGAGTTATCAGCGGAGCGAAGCAGCCCCTAGAGAGTATTGGCTAAAGGCTGAGTGATAAAGTATTGTACAGATTATATGTTGACATAATCGTCTCTTGATGAATCTATAGAGGTATACATCATTGAAATGGTAAATAGACTATGGTGTGGCTTATCTCACTGTATCTGTAATGTTAAAATAGGTATTGATGTACCCAATACTACTAGAAACTATCGCCAATAAAAGCTGAGAACTACATTCTTTATATTATAGCGTTAAAGAATCTTCTTGTATACTTCAATCTGTTATATATTATATTATATATATAATACATATATATATGACTATATTTTTCATATATATATATACTATACTAAATGAGCATCGCGAATAATATAGATACTATTAATTATTATTTTATTAATACATTTTTATTTTTTTTCATTCTATTTATTTTTGTAAGGATCAACCTATGTTTATTTAGCAATTCACGATATTTATGTTCATTCATTTGTATTGTTAATGGTTACTCTGTACCCGCCTCTCTGTCGCCGTTTTTTATCGCCAAGTAAATGCTATAATACTCGATCCACTAATAGAAGATCTGAAGAGAAAAAAAAAAAACAAGATCTCATAAAAATATAATTTCGACCTTTAATTATTGTTCTTTTTCCTTGTTTTTTTTCTTACTTCTTTCTTAATTTAACATAAGATAATATTTTTGAAACATCTTTGTAAATTTATTTAGAGTAATTACGTTTACATATTGTATATGAAGTTTAATCTTAAATCGGGAACATAAACAGTCTATTTTGTTCACTATAGCGTCTCTGTTAATATTAAAGAGGGAAACGAGATACCCATTCTTTTGATGTGTGTATGCTGTTTGTGTTGTGGTGTGTGTGTGTGTAAGTGGTGTTGTGTGTGTGTGTGTGGTGTGTGTGTGTGTACGTGTGTGTGTGTGTGTGTGGGTGTGGTAGGTGTGTGTGTAGTTAGGTGGTTTTTAGTGCATTTAGTATATATATATATATAGCTATATATAATTAATAGTATATAAATATATTATATATAATATAGTATAATATAGTATATAATATATAATTATATATATATATATATATATATAGTAGTAATATTATATATATATATATATATACTTAATGTATATATAATGTCTCTAAAAAAAATTAATTTAGTTTAGGTTACGTTTATTATTACTTTCATAGATGCATTGTTCTATTAAACAATTTTGTGTTTTAATAACTTTATCATTCTTCCACCTCTATTGTCCTATTGTGCGGATACATATATTATATATATATAGTATTAATCATTATATATATATATATATATTATATAATAATATATTAGTATAATATACTACTATATATACATAGTATTATATTTATTATATATATTATTATATATTAATATATTATTATAATATATATATATTATATAATATTACTATTGTTATATAAATATATTTTATCTATATATAATATATATATATACGTATAATATTATATATTATATATAATATATATTATATATTATATATCGTATATATAGTATAATATATATATATATAATGTTATTATCAATATTATAATATATTTCACAATTTCATAGACTTTATTTTTTCCTGTTCGTAAATTTATATGATAAGTAATCACAAATCTCTTCTGTAACTTTAAGGAAGGATCCTTGTATGTTAGAGTTGGTGTTTTTGGGTATGTTGGGGTATTATGATACGATATGAGTGTAGTCTTCTTCTTTATATTATTCCACATTATTTTTATTCGACTACACCGTTTTTATTTTTTAATATTGTCTGTTGCATATAATGTACTCGATAGAGTCAATTTATTTTTGTGTGTAATTTGATCGTTTTAATTTTAATAGCGGCTTTGTATTTTGTTCCATTGTGTGTGTGCTCTTCTAACTCGCGAGTGATGTACGTTGTGTGGTTGTTCGAATGAGTGAATTGAGTAGACATGGAGGTAGGAGTAGGCTGGGGCTCTCCACTGAGTTTGTCAAAGTTCGTCGCCTACATGCTTGTCTCGAATGATACTGCTGGAATATTTCAAACATCTTTATCCACTATCTTATCCTAACATTACTTTGTGCCTGAACCCAGCTAGCTAGGGATTCTTTCGTTCCATAACCTTAACGTTTCTCCAACTATCTTATATGATAACTCAAGCAAATATTTTATTTTTACAATTTTCTATTCTATATGATGGAGTCTGTGCCTATATATCAACATTAACACTCCTGTAAACTACTGGCGAATGGATGAATAAATTGTGGTTTTATATCCTCTTGTTAATCTTCTGTAATCATTGCCATTAATTTGTTTTCTGCTATTCTGCTCTCTACTAATGAACAGATTTCCGTGCTCTTTTTAAATATCTTACTATCTTATCATCTCGACTGTAGACTGTACTTTATTTCTTCTACTTACTCTCAGCTGAGGCTACTCTATTAGGGTAGATGATTCAGCGTAACACTCTTAACCATTGAGTGAATCTGGGGTTCAGATCCTTTCAATACTGATAAAGGTCGGTGGACGGTAGACAAGCGAAACTTACATATACCGTCCACGCTTGGAACAGTTGACATTAAGAGGACATGTACAACATATCCCAGTCAATAAATCCTTATACCTTAGCAAATATTTCAGGCTGAAATAGGAAACTTTAACATTGCTTCACTTCGACGGGGTTCTACAACGTTCTGATTGTAAAAAATATAGGTAAAAAATTTTTCACCGTCAACTTTTAAATAACGTTACACTAAAATATCTTCTGTTAGCATAGCTTATTATTAAACCATACTCGGGAGAGGAGATTGGTTACTCCCCTCTGCACGCAGTTTCGACATCTTTAGATCAATAACGTATTCCCGATTCTGACACTTTAATTACAGCAGTAGCCTTAATCTGACATATGAGGTGTATAAACATATTCTCCATACGATAATTAAAAGCATGGCTCGTCGCACCCCTTCTTTGCAATCTACCCATTGAAGAAAATTAATCTGTTTTGACTTGCTGAAGACAGATTTCGGCGACTTGTTGAAAAGTTAGGGGTTGTAAAATCGACGTATGGGAATATTGACCAGAGTTCATAATCTGTCTCTTCACCTAATACATCTTTTTAATTCACGTTTTCCTTGACATATTAAATATAGTTCTATCATGTGTTCAATTTCAAAGAATGAGGACAAAGCAAATAGAAAAAATGGAAAAACTCGGTTTTCTCTCCTAACATCGACTCCGATCAAGCTAAATTTATCTGATTCACAGCTTCTGGAAATCAATTAAGCAGGGATGATAGCATATCCAGATGGGCTAAGAGTAAATCTTCTTGCTTACAGTTCGCCGATTCCTCCTTTCTTCCAACTGACATAAATTAATTTTCTGAACCTTGTTAAATGGCATAAAGAAAACTCTAACAACTATGCTGAATTCATTGCCCTTCTTTCTCTTATTCGCTCGTGGCGAATCTACCACGTTCTAGTATCAATTAGGCCTCGCGTCATTTTCCTTAATTACATAACACATCAGTCTCTAGTTTGTGTACTTCTTTTTTCCCCACCTCCTCAGGGTTCACACCACCTCGGTTGTACCCTCCCTCGGATTCGCGTTATCGGTTCCCTTTTCACCTTTACCTTTTACCTCCTCTCTGCCTTCTCAGGTGTACGCAATTGCTTGCTTCCGTAACTACATAAACATGATAAAGGTACATCTGTGATTCTCTTAGATTGCGTAATGACACGTCAGGAAGGTCTAGTGGGCGCAGGACCGGTAATTGCTCCCCAAGTTTTGAAGTGGGAGGTGGTGCTAGGTGGACGACCTGTCCTCGTCCAATCTCTACTGCTATATAAGTGTCTTAAAATATTTAAACGTTTGTCTTCTTTTCAGTGATGGAAGCGTCCCATATGTCCAGATCGATGTCCCGAAGAAAGGGTTAGTGGGACTTCCGAACGCCTTATAACTATCTGTCTTATGGCTCCCTACTTGTAAAAATTCTGTCTAAAACTTTGAAACTCTCTTCCTAGCTCTCATTTCCTGGATCAAGTCAACTCTTTCCGCCTATAGATCAGTACTATAGTGAACTTGGAAGGGGAAATGCCTTTTACTTTTTACATAGAGTTTTGGTGTGAATGTTTAGTAACCTCAAGAATTGCCCAATTGTAGTGCCACGTGCCCCGGCTCTCGCTTTCCAGTCATCTCTTGCTCGTGTGAAACTCGCCTACCATTGATCATGCTATTTTTTCATACATGTAATTTAATCTTCTTTCTTTAAAAGCTCCCACTCCTTCGTCAAGTTGCGCTCATCTGAAAAATTTGCGTTATAGTTGTGATTAGATTAGTTTTCCTAATTTTATTAAATTCTCTCCTCCTGAAAAGGGTTTCGTTATACTAGTTTAAGTTTTCTAACTATATATATATATATTATATATAATATATATATTATATATATATATATAATATTATATATAATATAATATATATATATAATTATTATATATAATATATATATATATATGAAACTAGGTAATATATATATCATATTTTATATTGATTTATTAATATTTATATCACTATAAGTATATTATATATATATAATAATATTAGAATTTATATATATATTATATATATATATATATATATATTTATATATATATTTTATATATAATATAATATATTCTATATATATAGTAATATAAGTATGTTATTATATATATATGATATAATATATATATATAATATATATATATATATATAGTATATTATATATATTATATAATATATATTATGATAACAACTCCCTAGGTAAGGAATTTTGCCCTTCAGGTTTGGTCAAATGCATTCTTCCTCTGTCTGGCTCCGAAATGGTCTTTAACTGCTAGCACATCTGTTAGAAAACCATTTCTGCGCGGGCGCCAATGGTTTTCCGACAGTGCCAGTCCTAAGTTTAAAACACTCTCAGGTAGGGTTTCTCGCGACCTTCTCAGCTATGAGCTATTGCATCTTTTTCCGATTAATCCGTCAAAACTCGGTTTTCAAAACAGAGCTCTCCAGAAGCATCGGGCTTCTACCCGGCTTGCTTAGATTCCAACCCAGCTGGTCCAAGAGCGAACTGCAAGCACAGAAAAAGAAAGCGAATCGGGTTGATAGCCCTGGAAGTCCTATAACCATGACACGAAGAAAACCCCATCCCCACAAGTTCATCTTGTCCTGGTACACGCGTCTGCCACAGGGTACATGGCCGCTACTGGTGTTGAAAAATTGAGCTGATGGCTTTTTTTGAGGGAACAATTTTACATAATTAATCGTCGGTTCCGGGGTGTTAAGAGTTAAAAATGGGGTGGACCAATCCTCTTAACTATACCCCCTATTATCTAATACTACAAATGTATAAAATATATATCCACTACTATTTGTCCTACAAGTTCGTGGAAACACTTCATTACAACTTAAATTATCTGTATAATAAGATAGACCTCGTCCCCGAAACAAAACGGTAGCCGCCTGCCTATATACTTTCGCTATTAGCATCCCCACTTTACTTATACTATTATATTACAAATCATTTAGGAAATTACTTACTTAACTACTATTCATTTTCTGGTATATCTATATATGCGGTGCTCTAATTCCCTATTTGTATTCTGATCTCTAGATACTGAGATCAATACTGGATGCATATACTCACTTATTGTAAATCTGATTTATGATTCTTTATTATACCAGATATACCTACTTCCTATACTACTAAAATACCATCCCGGAGAATCTTTGCGACCGACACTGGCGCTTACTATAACATCCGAAATCCCGCACTATTTGAGCGGTTGTCGAAACGCGTAACTTGAGCTAATCTTAACATACTCCTCATCCTTACCTTGGTTCCATACTTCTTTTGCTTCCTGCTCTGTTTATTGCGTTGTTTTCTCTCCGCGAATCGAGCTCTATTTATATCAGCATCTTTGAAAAAAACACACATGCCGAAATTACTCGCTCCTTCCATCACCTTTCCCCCTGCTATAACTGTCGAGTCTTGCTGCAAGGCTCTGTATAGAACTGTATCCAACTTTACTCCCCCTACATCCCCAAAAATTTCTTCAAGATCTCTCAGCGCGTCTTCCAACTCTCTTTCATCTCCTATCATCGCGAAGAACAAATCTCCATTCTTCATCTTCCCATGTCTAACATCTAAAAGATGAGCGCAACACGCACCCTTCGTTATGCACTATCTTCACTAGTAAAGTACTTAACTCACCATCTCTCTTCATCTTCCGATTACTATTCTATTAAACTTAGATCTTATCTGCGGGATTCCCGGTGGTGTTTAGCCCTGGTGCAACTCTCGATCAATCTCGAAATCTTTATAAAATCAAACTTCTCTATCTCCTCTTCCGTATCACCACACAGTTCTATTACATTCCTATTCCTTCCGAGGCGGCCTGTATAAGTTCCTTTCGAACCCAACTTAAACAAAATAACGATATAACAATAAGTTGGAAATTTATTACATACTCATCATTGTTGATAAAAACAAAAAATTTGTCTTGTAGACAACTAACCACGAGATCTAACTATACTTCCAAGCTTTTGTTAAAATATTGAAACGTCGGCTCAACAAAGTGACGAGAAGTTACTGATACAGACCCAATAGTCCCGCTACCACACCCCCGCCCCCCCCTTGCGGGAAAATGTTTCTTCTTCCCATCTGCACACTCAGATGCTGACCATTATAATTAAAGGGGCTATTCTGCCCTTTATGGAATACTGGGCTGCTCGAATTTGGATGGGGGGGCCTCCCGGCTCCACTTACTATGGAGTAAGTTAATAAAACTAGAACTGGAAACAACTGCCCGCCTCCCCGCAATAACTTATACAAAACCCTCTCTGACCCCTAGTTCGGGAGAAAGAAGTGCTAAAGGTCTCCGGTCTATAACAGAAAATAAACCACAGACGACATATTTCTATACTGCGATTGACCCCCTCAACCATCAATACGCGAACATAAGTACGCCACAACGAACCCCGCTCACTACAACACACCAGACCATATTGTGCTACGTCCACTCGGAACAAAGAAGTGAACTTGCTCCACCAAAGGAATTGTTGCGGTAATATGTTGGTAATTCACACCAAGAAAACTTGTTCGTTGTTAGTGTAAACGGGCTAATCTTCTTTTCCCAAGCTAAAACTTCTGTTCTGGTGATTGACTCACCTTTGCTTTTCTTCTGTTTTATTTCCAACGTATTAATTCCTCCTTCTACTTTAAAGCCATACGTGACTGTCGCTTCGCAACAGCTGAAGAATATTGCAATTAAGTGTTAATAGCCTGGGGGAGGTTTTTCATGTTTTATTTCTTAAAAATATTCCACGTGAGTGGTGGTGAACTGTAAAAAAAAAATATTTCACTTTTCTCAACTTATACGAATGTTAAGTATACAACAATATTTCTAAAGGAAGAAAGGTCTTATTTTTTGAGTTGACATTTAGGGTTGATTTATTGCATTTTTGCAATATAGAATTATAAATAAGAAAGTAAATGATATTAATAATATATGCTAAGTGAACAACTTCTTTTATATTATTAATTGAAGAAATTATCGACAAAATCACTTCACAAAATGTTAATTAAAGAATTATGGATAACATGTTTGCTTATGATCTGTGTAAACTTTAGCAAAAACGTTTAGAAAGATAAAAACTTTTATTATATCATATTACGAAATATTATTTTCTGAGGTTATCTTGGAACGGGCTACTCACCATACTCCAATGCTCAAGAATGTGCATTTGCTCATCAATCCTTGAGCAAGATTTTATTGTTCCATTAATTATAAGTACATACCTGCCTCTGCCACATATGCATTATTTATCAGTAAAACTTACAAGAAAGCATAGGAACAGCTTAAATTTCTTGTGTGTGTTTCAATTACCTGTAACTATACATCAGTCGAAACTCATAAAGGTAAACGCTCTATAATCTCGAAATTAATATCAAACTATTTATGATTTAAAAACCTCCTAGAATGCATAACAGCTGTTTCATTTTCTCATTATAGTACTGAGGCAGACAATTCAAAAAATTGCACTTTTTCAGATTTCGCTTGTTATATACAATAAAATTATCTCTATATATGTTTTTGTTACACCGCGCTCTGCCACATCATTTGTTATCAGCAACTTCAAGAAAGCATGGAAAGCTTAAATATTGTGTGTGTGTGTTTCAAACTTACCTGGATCTAACATCATAAACTCATAAGGAACCTCTAATCTCGAAATATATTCAAACTGACTTTAATCTTGCTACACTGTTTCTTTCTCATGCAGACTAAGTTAGTAGCACATAATTTACGGCCGTATAATTTATGGGCTAAACCTTTTTGTATCACAGGCGGATTAATTAAGCCTAATACCAGGGTCAGAAAGGTAAGTCCAAGTATATTAACAGAATCAGAATCAATGTTTTATTTTAATAAAATCATATATTTATCAAGAATGAAGCATCTGGAATCGGTAAGATCTTTGATCAGGTAAGACAGGAAAATGGTTACTCTTTCTTGTGAAGGTGAACTGGAGTATCTCATCTCTTATATGACCTCGTATGTGATTGGGTGAAAATTATCTTATTCTTTTTTTGGTTTTAATGTGCATGAAAAAGCATGTTTTTTCATATCATGAACCTTATCTCTGATTGGATGAAATTATATTTGAGCAGTTGGATGTTTTTTGGACCCAAACTCATTTTAAAATCATCCTCGTTTTGCTCTTAAGTCGGTGCACAAGTTCTCTGTTTGTAAATAAAATGCTCTATTTTCCACTAAGTGTTATATCATTGTTCACCTTAACATGTAATACACCTCAATACAAGACATCTGTCCAGTGGAAAGTCTAAGATCCCCCAGAATAGGGTTTCATTCTTCATAATAAAGAAAACCCGATGGATTTGAATCTTTTCAAGTGTGCTAACCCATCACACCTGTTATACATACCAAAGCGTATTTCGATGAGTCCGATTCATGATGAAGTTACTTTGTATATATGTAATTCAACACTGAAGTGCCTTCGAATACTTAAACCAATTCAGCTTAAATTGACCGATAACAGTTATTAGCCTGTGCGAAGAAACCAGCGATACTACCAAATTATTCTTACACTGATAAACATCAAAACATTAATGTTTTAAAATATCTTGTCTAAGTTAATGAAACAGCAGTATTTGAAACTACATCATTTGGATTCTATCATTCAGGCCTAAGCGCAGTTGAAAGACCTCTAGAGGTAATTAATTGAGTGATAATGCTGATGCCTATAACATATCTGTTTTCAATTTGTGTAAAGGTAATTCATTACATGTTATACCAAGAAAACTACGCATTTAAGAAAACCCTGATCGATGATCTTACGCGCTAAATCATCGATCGCCTTCATAATTCTATAGACTACGAAAAATTCATTTATCATACTTTAGAAAACAATGCAAGCTACTACTGACACCACTACCCTTAATATTTATAGATGCTTTTTCTTTTTGAAGAGGGAACTTTTTCAGCGTATGTGTTAACTGAAGTAATACTTAGAGACAACAGAAAACTATATCATCGTAATGATAATAAAATATTGGCATTTTGATTGCAAAGAGTTTAAAGAAATTTTAATATAATAGGCGAAAACATCATGTGGAAGTGTAAATATAATAATAGTATTTTGGGGTATACATATATTATTTAGGTTTAGCTAAAGTGATACGAAGTTAAGTGAAACTATGAAAAAAAATTTGGTGTTCATCTTTTTTATTATACCCCATATAAAAGACTTACTTATAGTAAAATATATATATATATATATATAATATATATATAATATATATATTATTATTATATTATATATAATATAACTATAGTATATATATATAATATATATATATAATATAATATAAATATATAATTACTGTAAGCATAATGATAAATTAAATTCTAATTATAATAGTAAATTTTAATTATCCTTATTTTTAACTTTCTTAAAAATAAATATTTACATGTAATGTTAAGAGTTAAAATAAACGAAACTTGGGCTGAAGGATATGAAAAAACATGCTTTTTCATACCTTAAAACCAAAAAGCGATAAAATAATTCCTCTGACCAATGTCACATACAGGTCATATAGGATAGGATTACTGCTCTCCACTCACAAGAAAGGCTTAAACATTTGTCCCCTTCTTACCTGATCAAAGGGATCTTACCTGATCCCAGTCATGTTTCAGTTTGAAATATTATTTATTAAAATAATAACATTGATTCTCCATTCTTGTCTATACTGGAATTACCTTTTGACCTGGAATTAGGCTTAAATCCGCCTGTGATACAAAAAGTTTATCCTAAAATTTACCCTAAATTTAGGTCCTACACGTAGTTATGCCATCAACTTTTAACAGAAAAAGGTCAGTTTGAAATTATATTTTGACTCTGTATAGCCTATAATACGCCACGGGGTACAATATACCGGGATTATCCTAAATTTAGGGCTAAAGTAGTTATTTCGAACCCATTTATACAGAGAAAAGAGGTCAGTTTCGTATCTGTAAGGAGGCGGGTTGTTGTGTTTTCTCGTGTTGGATTGTAAATGTACATAGATAATAATAAGAGAAATCTCAAATTATTTAAAATAAACTTTGTCACGAATTTCATAAATGTGTAACATTTTATAGAAATGTAATGTTATATAGATTGTTATTGTTTCAATAAAACCTTAGAATGATTTTAAAAATAAAAATACATGTTATGTTAGCCTATTATTCTTATTCTTGTTATTCTTATTACGTTATTACAATCGCCTAAAAGAATGATCGTCAAGCAGTAATCAAAAGAACAATATAGAGTGCATACCAGCTTGTGTAGACGGGTGCTAGGCTTGAGCACTATTACTGATTTTCTGATTATTGCTTAAGTACGTAAAATATATGTTTTATAAATTTATCCAAATTTTTTTAAAAGTTTATTTTAAAACTTGTATAGTTATACAAATTGTATAAACAAAAACGTATAACTTTTAATAATAAATTCTTTGATCAAAAGATAATGATTGATTTTATATAGAAGTTTTAAGAAACTTTGAAATAATTTAGTTATATTGAATGAGTATTATAAATGTACGTGTTTAACTAAAACATAAAATGTTTAATAAAATAATACCGTATAGGGAAATGTAAGTGAGATGTGCGATGTGTGGGGTGTAATTCGAGTGTGCGTGTGTTGTGGATGTTGTAAGTGATGTGCGTGTGTGTGTGTGTGTGTGTGTATAGTATAATCTGTGTGTGACTGTAAGTAAATCTGTGTGTGTAAATAAATCTGTGTGTGACTGTAAGTAAATATTCTGTGTGTGTAATAAATCTGTATGTGTGTAAGTAAAATTTTCTTTATGTGTGTGTAAGTAATCTGTGTGTGAGTGTAAGTAAATCTGTGTGAGTGTAAGGAAATCTTGTGTGTGTAAGTAAATCTGTGTGTGTGTTGTGGTGTGTGGTGTAAGTAATCTGTGTGTGAAATGGTAAGTAAACGGGTGAGTGTAAGTAAAAATCTGTGTAGTAAAGCTGAGGGGGGGGGGGGGGGGGAGGGGGGGGGCGGGGTGTTTAATGTGAATCCAGTGTAAAATGTACAGTGTCTATGGGTTAAACCTGTAGTTGGCATAGTGAATGTGGTATAATTGTCATAGTGGAATGTGTGATTAAGTGTAAGTGTGTGTGTGTTGTTATGGTGTTGTGTTCTATATAATAGATAACAATAGGCATGGAAAGTAAAATAACAACTAAGTATAAATAATAAAAATAATAAAATAAATTAAAACAAAGTACAAAATATTTAAAAAATAAAAATACTAAGAATAAAACGAATAAAATTAAAAGTATTAAAAAACAAAATAAATAAAGTATAGATAAATAAGATAAAATAAAACCTAAAAAGAAAATAACAGGATATAAGAAAAGTATGAACAAACAAAAAATAATAAAAAGTAAAATTGCAAGAAAAAAGAATAATAAAGAATAAAAAATATAAAGAGTAATTAAACAAAATAAATAATAATAAAATAAAAATAATAAAAATAAAATAAAAAGAATAAAGAGATAAAAATAAAAAGTATTAAAACAAATTAAAAAATAATAAAAATAAACATAATAAAAATAAAAAGAATATCAAACGACTTAAGAAGATAATGAAGATATTACAATGAAAATAAAATAATGAATAAATAGAAATAGATAAAAAAAAAATAACAGATAAATAAAAAGAATGGAAATAAAGAGAAGAGAGAACAAGAAAAAAGAAAACATAATTGTTAATAATAATATGAGTTTAAAGCAGTAAAGCAAGAAAGTTAAAGCAGTAAAGCAGATAGTGTAAAGCAGTAAATCGTCAGGAGTTAAAAGCATAAAGCACGATAGGTAAAGCAGTAAAAAATGGAGGGTTAGAAGGAGATAGCAGATAGTAAGGGTGCAGAAAAATCAGTGAAAACAAAAAAGCATACTAAATCCCACTAAGTGTTTAGTAATAACACCTCTATTGATTTACTGATGTTTATATATTGGAATAATAGTATGTAGATGTTAATAAAACTATATGGAGTTAAAGCAGTAAAATCTGAGTTAAAGCAGTAAGCCAGAAAGTTAAACTATAATATATAGAAAAGTAAAAAACAGATAAATGCGAAATATTTAAAGCAGATTAAACAAAATAATTTTTTAAAGCAGTAAAGCATAAATGTTAAAGCAGTAAAGCAGAACAATGGTAAAGCAGTAAAGCGAGGAAAGTTAAAGCCATAAGCAGAAAGTTGAAAGCAGTAAAACAAGAGTTAAGCATAAGAACAGTAATAACAAAAGCATACTATCCCCCTGGTGTTAGTAACACCTCTATTGATTACTACTCCCATGATCGTTAACTGCTTTAAGGTAATTAATTGTTAATCGTTTCTAATGTAAAATTTTCGCTAACAGTTCTTGTATGTAAATAAAATTTATCTATATATATATTCATGAAACTTATACTTTAACTTTAACTTTATTTCTTCCACTGTTTATATACTTTTCTAATAATATAAAATTTATAATTAAAAAGTTATTAAGTAAAAATATTAAGTAAAAAATGTATGTTAATAAATATTGTGTTAAATAATATGGTTTCTTCAGTAATTGATTTTACATTTTTTAGTGTTCACGAAATATGTTCTTTTGTAATAAAAAGTGTTTTACAATTAAATAAAATGAATGATCATAGTATATTGAAAAGAATTCTTTGAAACACATATTTAAGTAATGTATTTATATAGGTGTATTGACTCATATTAAATTATATTTTTTCATTCCCGCAGGAATATTGCGTCTGCGACGCACGCGGCGGCGGATACGCGGAAATATTGCGCCTGCGGCGCTCGCTGCGGCTGTCGAACCGAAATATTGCCCTGCCTGGCCGGCTTTATCGCCTGAGGTCTCGGAAACGGAGAAATAAGGCTCCGTTATGCAACTACCCTGCGAGTAGGTCGGTTCGTGGAAATTATCACGAGATGTTTAGGGCGCCATTCACTGAAAGAACAACTTGTGAATTTTTATGCTTACTCGAACTACGTAGGACCAAGACACATTAAATATTTTATATCTATCTGTTCACTATAATAATGTACGGCTGACGAGAGATACATAACAGATGATTTCATCAAAGATGCCATTCCATTGCGAGAGTATATTACGGTAATCAATTGAGGATATTCACAAAGATTGATCCGTACTAAAGATGTATCTCTCACATAGTTTTTATTGCAATCAAATGAGTTTGAGCATTGGAGACTGTACCATGCAAGATATAAGCCATTAATGCTGAGGCATTAAGTGAGGCATTCCCACAAACATGAGATCACAGATAAATCGATAGTGTGGTGAGTTTATACATAGTAATCAGCATGAGTAAGAAGTCTAGAGTATAACTAAAAGTGGTGAAATGATGGTCCAAACAGCTTTAAGTGGTCTTCTATCGCGCAACGTGTGAGTGGAATTACCTGAGAAGTAGTCCTAGTGGCAAATGTATTAAGTCGTCTATAGTAAGTGAAATAGTATAAGTGAACAGTAGAGTGCTAAGTGATGTATAAAAGATGACATAGGTAGAATGCTAATAGACTGATAAGCTAGGTTCGTAAGGTAAATCGGTATTGTAGATGGAAATAATCTGTCAGTGAGTGGTACACTAAAATAATAGTATGATTAGTAGAGATAATAGAATCTGTGTGTGTTGTTAAGTAAATGGCCGAGAAGTACACAAGGTGACCGAAAAAGTTATAGGGGTTCTCAAATATTGTTACGAGGATGACAGAAATGAGAGAGAGCAAAGTCACGAGGATGTCGTTGTAGAAAATGACGAAGAAGCCGGCAGTGACTAAAAATTAACGGTGCCTAAATGACGCCTATCGATGAAGGACACATAGGTTCGGCGTTCCGTGGTGACGTGGTAGTGAACATTCATAGAGAATCAACAAAGATCAATCCTACTGGTGAGTGTAACCTCATATGTAATGTGTAATCACTCAGCTGTGTCGTGTCGTATGTGTAACTGTGTGTGTCGTGTGTGTGTCGAATAGTGTCTGTGTATGTGATGTTGGTGATTGTCCTTTGTGTTGTGTTTTGTATTGTGTGTGTGTGTGTGACCGCTGATGGAAATAATTAGGACATGCTCCAAACATTCAGGTCATAACCTGAGCCTGCATGTTGAGCGCAGATCCTACGCAAAGTGAGTGATAGGGTATCTGCTGCATCAATACTAAAGTTGGTGAGATTCTGATTGGGCTCTTCAGGGCTCTAACGGATAAGATAGCTGGGTGTAGCGTAGGTGTTGAGGGCTAATGCAAAACATCAAAAAATAGGGCTGAGCTGAGATACGAGTCTTTATCATAAAGTTCAGTGCTCTTAGGAGCCAAAGAGTAACCCATGGCATCGGGCAAGGTCAAGGCGCCTGACACCATGCGCAAACCAGTTAAGACTATCAAAAAGGCTACAGCCTCGCATATCACTCAGATGATCAAAAATACTATCTCGTGAGAGCGTGGGCAAAAGTATCTTAGCCCTCCGCAGCTCTGATCACTTTGCTAAAACCTCATCAAGCACTATTAACTGCATATCAATAACGGAGGAGGATTATCTGAATTAACCCTAAGGGACGCAAAATCGAGGAAAGATGAAACTCCTTTCGGACAGTGGACTCTCTGCTTATAGATCTACTTAAATGCTCTGAGCAAAAGAGTGAGAGATGGGAATATACGAGCAGAATGAGCAGTAACGAACGTGTGATTGCTACGAACAGGCGACGAGTGGTTTGAAGCAACCTTCTCTTCGAAGCGTCTTTCTAAATTGAACAGAAGGGGACAAAAAATATATCATAGGCGATCGAAGAGGCAAAAAATTAGGGTTTGCGTAAAAAATATTACCCTAGAGGAGCCTCGCGCGAAGAGATATTGTGAGGGAGTAAGCAGCGGATATCACTAAGGCACAATGTAAAAAAAGAGTAATTGATTCACAAAAGCACAGGTCGAAGATAAAGAGAGACGATCTACACTCAACAATGTAAGATGGTGCAAAAAAATTAAAAGGTAAAAATAAGGTCAAGGATAAAAGGTCAAGGATCAAATATGTTGAGCGATGGAGCTCAAGCGCAGACATATGAAATACTCAACTGCCCAGATATAGGTCCTGAAATGGTCAAGTCAATGACCCAAAGCAGGTCAGATGGTACATTATAGGTCAAGCGCAAGTATAACTCATGCCCTCTCGAGTCAAGATGATCACAGTGTATCCTTGCGAGTCAGAGCCAAAAAGGTATGCTCGTATAAAATAGTATCTATGTGCAGGTAAAAAATTGGCTCAAAAAGCGAACGATGTTGAAGAACGATCCGAACACACATTTCATAGGTAGGTCGGTCCATATGCTGGCGTAGTGGTTTTCTTGTGGAGTAATCTTATCTCGCTTGCAGGGTGAGAATCTATACGGTTAATTTTTCGTCGAGGTTAGCGTGGAGGTCTACTTCAGTACTGGACAATAGTGTGACTAGCTACTAGCACCATATATCGTCAGTACTGGTATCGAATCACAAAGTAAACGTCACGCTCAACGTTTAAGGATACTGATGTAAGTCGTGTTAATCTTAAACCAACTGGTCGATGCAAGACAATTATTATGTAACTTTAGGAAATGAAGGATTAGTACGGAAGACAACATATTTTTGTGAAGACAACCATTTCACCAGGAGGGTAGAAAGCTTTGCTGGATGCAAAGTTTCATAGCGTGAAATTATTTCATGTTCGTTAGTTTAATTAATAACCCTACAAAAAAATTGGAGATAATATCGATTTTTAACACAATATTTCGGGATTCCATTTTCATGGTGAAATAATGTGAATGCTACCCCAAAAAAACATAACAAGTCCCAAGTGTGACAATCTTAAAGTAAATCACCTAACAATCACTCTTCATAATGAGAGACTTGTGGTAGTGAGAACATAGTCAGAGCGCGAGATGATGGAGATACTACTTAAAATGAGTAGCATATCTATCTCTAAGAATCGAATAAATTTATAATGTCCACGCTGGATTGCAGAAATATAACATTTTGGCTACCACCGTTAGTTGACAAGACATATGATGTCTATAACGGACAAAAGACCGATATTGTGTGGTGTAACTTGATACTATCCAAGATGATCGAACTAAATAACCCCATGCCAAAATAAATAAGTTTTCAAAATATTATCGGAGCGCAATCGATCGTGAGGCCTGGACACATTATATGATTGATAGAAATCCAGTGAACACCAATGAAAAACTTGAGCATTGGAAGTTGAATGTAACTTTCGATAAAGATTTCGCAGAATACTTCATCAATATGACAGATGCTTGTTCAGTGATGTTTGATTTATTTCTTAAGTTTCTTGGGTACTCTGAAGGAAAAATACAGGATGTCAAGAAAGAAATACTGCTTAAAGCCATGCCTCATATAATTCTTAAAAAATAGCTAACAACGCCACTTATACATACACCTAATACATAATTTTAAAACTGAAGTTATTTATTTTAGAAATCAGAGAAGAATTTCAAGATAGAGAAAGGAACATTAACATAGGACGTACACAATAAATGGGTAATATACTGCCAATTATTTTTATATATTTATATATTGTTGATTAATAGAGCTCAAAATATAGCCACAGTCATCATAATAAAACGTGTTATATAATGAAAAAATAGAACACTAGTGAAATATTCTAATATACTAGCTAGTTCACGTATATGTTGTTACTCACTACGTATAAGGTAAAAGAGTATATATATAAGTGATAACTAGAAAATTCCATAGAATGAATAGAATAGTATTAAGTATGTAAACTTATTCTCAGTTCAATGAAAATGAAGATGAGTTAATAGTGATAGTTGGCTTCAATGGGTTACGTTCAACGACATTATATGAAGTGCCAAAGACGAATTGATTCTTAATAGTACCTATCAATATGTCTTTACTTATAAAGTAAGTGAGAGGTTGAGTGTCAACACTAGTTATTATTATAGTATAAATATATATATATCTAAAAAATATAATACTATAGCGAAAGGTACGAAGAAATTAATATACTATGATGACATCATCACAATTTCTATTTATCGTGAGTTATAATATAAATTAAAAATACATGACATTTAAAATATATATTCTATGCCCTAAAATTAATGAAAGATATATTTTAATTTATTTTTAATTCAAATATCTTATATTATTTATGAATTAATATTATATTTACATATAATTATATTAATATTTATATTGTTAGTAATCCATATAATATTAAGATTTGATCAGTATTATAGTGCTAATTATATTAATTTTAAGGAGAGTGAACTTGGATTTTATGTAATGCATATCTTGGGAGTTTATGAGGGGGGGGGGGGGGAGCCGCTCTTGCAATGGATATATATATAATATTATTTAATAATATTGTTCACATCATCATTTGTGTGCTTCATACTTCTTTCTTCTTCTCTCTGATTCATTCTCTCGTTCTCTATTCATTCTTTCTTTCTCTTCATTCTTCTATCTCTAACTTGTCTTCGTGCATAATTTATCATACTCTGCTCTCTATGAACGTCATCTTTAATCGTGCGCTCTATAAAAGCCTACCTTTCTCTTCATCTAATCCTCTTCATCTCTCACATATCATCCTCTATTACCTCTCCCCTCTCCTTTTCTCGCCCATAACTTATTTCACTACTCTTCTTATTCTTATTTTTATTTCTCACTTCCTCTTCTCCTCAGAACATGCTCTTTCGACATTCATCGCGTCTATCTCTTTGTTCATTTACTTCTCTTACAAACCTGACCTTATCAGAAATATTTACAATCCAATTCTCATTGAATTCGTTAGAAACTAATAATAGAATTGATCTTTACTTACTCTAATCCAGTGAATTTCATTGCATTTCCCCTTCAGTCCAAAAGTTCAGATCTTTCATTTACGCAGAACCTCTCTCCCACGAGAATAGTCAACTTCGCGTGTTCCTCTCTCTCCTCTTTCCTCTTCACTATCTCTCTCTCTATCTCTCTCTCTCTCTATCTGCTTCTCTCATCTCTCTCTCTTCTCTCCCTCTCTCTCGCTTCACGTGGTTAGACAATCTCTTTATACATTTTAACATTGATTAATTTATCTATAATCTAGCAAGGATTTATCTATATCCTTTGTTGTGTTCTTTTTGCTTCTATTTAATTAAAAATTGTGTCGATAATAAGTAAAAGATTAAAAATGATAAAAAGTTAACAATAATACTAATAATATATTAATAATATTATATATATTATATATCTATGTTATATATAAGAAGATAAATATATATATATATATAATTTATTATATATATATATATATGATATTATATATAATATATATATTATAATATTATATATATATTAATATAATATATATATATGATATAATATATTAATATATATATAATATAATAATACTAATAATGTCTCGTTAAACAGATTTATTTTTGCGTTATTTACGCAGTATCTTCTTTTCTTTCTTTATTCTTTATATGACCTTTGTGAAAAAGCCCAAGGGTCTACACAATTCCCACTTCTTAGAGATGGAAAGAATCTATTTCATTCTATTTCTTCTTACTTCTTACTTCTTCTTTCTTCTTCTTTACTTTCTTCAGCTCCCAAATTTAGATTGTAATTTCTTTCATGGAAACTCAGCATCGCAAAGCTTGGTACTGTAGAAATTTTTTACGATGCCGAAAGATTGTTTACACCACGTCATGCATAGGTTATATACTCCTATCTACCTCCTATATAACCCCCCTGTGAATTTATTCACCCCGGGTTTAGGTGAGATAAAAATAAAATTTCCTTTATTTCCTTCCCCCTTTTTTTAACCCCCGAGAGGGAGGGACTAGAAAAGAAATAGAGAAGACCACGACCGCGCCAGAGACAGAAGACGAGATTGCTACAGATACGCGAAAGAGAATGATTCAGTGAGTGAATCGAAGAAAATAGGAGAGCATTAAGTGTATCAATGAAGTATGTAAGAAGAATAGAAAAGAAAGATAGGAGATTTCGTTTCGTCAGTTAGATTCAAACAAGCGAAGAAGTTTCGAAATTGCGAAATGTTCTTACAGTTAAGCGGCTGAATATAATTATCGAATTGACTTTGTCTCATTCTGAGAGATTGAATATATATAACTTACTTCGAATTATGATTCTATTTCGTCGCTGTGAGCTGTTAAAATTCTCTAATATATTACACATTAAAACGACAACTTTGTATATGTGATCGATTAGAACTATTCCGTTAATACATTATATTACCTACTATACCCATACTAGCTACTGCTGTTACTATATATTATATATAGTACTTTTATATAAATGATTATAGTACCGATATTATTCCATATAAACTATTATAGTAATTTATCTTCGAAATGATAAATATAATAATACAATATATAAGATATAGAATATATACTCATTTTATGTATTAGTATATGTATACACTACCCCTTAGTGAGAAATCCACACTTATATTCGGTAAGGCTAAATATATAGAACATATCCACTACTCTGGACTAATCATAAACAAAAAATGACTATGGAAATCATACTCAAAATACTCACTAACGGTTATGCTAGGCGCCTCAATAAGAAACTGGGTAATCTGTTATTTAAAGACTAGCGAGACTTAAGTAAATAGTATTTTCCTCTTCTCTAATTCTCCAATATACAAGGGTCTATCCGTCCATTGTATAGGATACTGTTCTCATATCTGGTGACGGCTCTAGAGGAGTTTCATCATCACACTTTTGTGATCAGTCAATCATAATACAAAAGGTCTTAAAAACTGTCCTGTACTTCCTAGTTCACTTGATCCTCCTTACTCATTCATTGTTTGAGGCGCGATGTTGGAGCTATTATCTCTTTCTTATGAGTACCATCAATCTAGGCAGGTGTTGCAAGTATAAACTTTAACCACTCGCGTACCACCACCTTTAACACGCCCTCGTAGCACATAGGGTGCTGTTATCATGCGCATGAGTTTTTGTGTGGATTATTTAGTAACTATCACCAGGCTATTCGCTGCTAGGTGCTTCCTTCTATTCCTGCCACTACTGTATTCTGTAGGAATTTACTTCCATCTCTGTTCCTGCTGAATTTTAATCACTCCCTCAATTTAAAGCTCTGTCGATCGTGCTCATCTGCCTAGGGATGAATTTTGGTGTATGCAACACCACTCTCCCTGAATGCGCCTTCTGCCCGTATGAGTATGTGTAGTTGACAACTTAAATATATATATAACTTATATATGATATATCATATATAATATTATAATAAAGTATTATAGTATAAATATATATAATATATAATATTATATAATATATAATATTATATAATATAAATAGTAATATTATTATTTAATAGATAATATATATAGTTATATATGATAATATATATTAAATATTAAATATATATATATATTATATATTATATATACTAATATATACTATAATATTATAATATATATATATATATATATATATTAATAATATATTATTAATATATAAATTGTTATATCAGTTATATTCGTAGAGTACCATACACCGTACACTACTCTTTCGAACTTACTAATCACATACATTCTCTAACTAAATTAGTATCTCTGTGAACGAAACCCTCCATCGTGTCGATTTCATACTCTCGCCTCCCCTCCCTTTTGATCGCTGTACTTTTATTTTATCTCATCATTTGATTCTTCAGTTCTCAACCACTCTCTCTCATACACTTCTACTCTCTCTTAATCGGAATCTCTCTATTCGTAATATCTTTTTGTCAATCAGTTAATTATTCATTCTCTTAAACTAAGTTCAACCACCTCTGTTGACTTTTTTCTATATATATGTATCAATAATTGTTTCTATTTTTAACTCCTTCTTAATATCATCCAGGTTTCACAAATCTTTATCATTTCTTATTATATTAACTGCTATCATCGTATCGTAAACTTTATTTCTACAGTGACCTGTATCTTGTATCTTTGCTCTTATAGCCTTTGATTATAATCTATTTCCATATCTGCTCTCGACATATAGGATAGTATCGTGTCATTATATATATATAATTATTGTATTATTTTTAATATTTAAAAGATAAAAGATAATACACAGAATTTAATATAAAAATAATATATATTAAGATTATAATAAATATTATTATATATATATATAATATTAATATATTATAATTACTATATTAATAAAATAATATATTAAAATTAATATAATATATATGTTAATATAATATATATATATATATATATATATATATAATAATATATATTATATATATTTTAATATATATATATATATAATATATTAATATTAGCATTAATATTATAAAATTATGATTAGTTCTTTATAAATAAATACATTTGTTATAATCATTTAAATTTATAATTTTAAATAAAATATATTATGGTTAGTAATATCGAGGTATGCCTAGAGATTTATATCTGAGTAGTGAGAAATTATAATATATTACCAATATATATTGTAATAACCAATATAGAAATATATATATATATATATATATTATATATAATATATAGTATATAATATATATATATATATATATATAATTATAATATTATATATACTATATAATAATATATATAATATAGGTATATATATATATATATATTATATATAAATATATATATAATAATATATAATATAACTATAAATACTGTACTAATATATATATAATTATATATTATTATTATATATTTTATATATTATATATTCATTATATATTATTATTATTTTATAATATATTATATAAATATTATAGTATATATATATATTATATAACTATAGTCAATTATTATATTAATTTATATTATTGAAATTAATTATAATTATTTATTATATTATATATTTCTAGCTAAATAAATAATATTTCTTTATCACAATTATATTATTATATATCTGTTTACTTTCATAGGGGATATTCCATACTAATAGTAATGGGTACAATGAGGTCAGTGTTTCATTAAATTTATCATATCTGTGATTAAGTTCTAAGGTAGCATTTTACTAAAAAATGCATAAAATGAATAAAAATATATGATATCAATAAGAAAATCAAATAACATCTCACCACACATTCAGAAAGAATGTTTGCCACGATGAATACATAATAATAAATATAAATCAAATATATTCAAATAATACATAATAATAATAATAATTTAGATGAAAAAATATAATAATGAATAAAATAATAATAATAATAATAATCAAATATAATAATATAATAATAGTTTTTCACTACTATCTTTTACAGAGTACTATCTTAACACATAACCACTGACCGACTAAACCACTGACGTTACTACACTACTATCTTCACTATTACTTACTAACTACTTACGTACTACTCAAGCTCTACTACTACTGACTACTACTATACTACTACTACTATCTACTAGATAATAATAATGAATAATAATAATAAAGAAATAATAATGAATAATAAATAGATAAATAATGAATAATATAGAGTAATAATAGTTAAATTTTATAATAATAATAATAATAATAATAATAATAATAATAATAATAATAATAATAATAATAATAATAATAATAATAATAATAATAATAATAATAATAATAATAATCAGTAACAGTTATTTTATGAATCATAGATTACTAATTATATGCCTTACAGCTTACACCAACGTGGCAGAGATCATTCTAGAAGAAAAAATGTTTATCAAGAATGAAAATTGAACTAAAGTTTAGCAATTATTTAATCACGCTCAGTCAGTCGATGTCGATGAAGCTATTAATAATGTCAGATAAATAAATAGTTATTATATACATACGTAAAACGACATGCACATAGGCAAATAGATCTATATAAACAGTACACACGAAGTCGTCACACAACTGTCATGTTTTTGTATTTGTTTTTTTTTTAGAAATAACTTAACAAACTAAAGTCATATGACATCCTTCCTTGAAAGCAAAAGAACATATGTCTTTCCTTCAGGAAGACAAAAGAGCATATACCCTCCCTCCAGGCAAACAAAAGATCTTATGCCATTTCTCCAAGCAGACCAAAGGTATATGACGTCCCTCCAGGCAGTCAAAAGGGCGTATGCCGTCCCTCTAGACCAGGAATTTCCAACCTTTTTTGTTTTGCTCGTGAATCCCCTGAGTCCTAACTTTAGGTATGTGAACCCCCATATACAAATAATGTAAAATTTCTAAATTAAATATTTATTTGTAGGTTAGTAAAAGCTAATAAATAACCCAATCTATATAATATAAAAAATCTAAATTACAAATTTTGAAAATTTTAATTGATAAAACTGAAATATTTTTACTTGTAACGACCGAATTAGGAAAAAAAAATTACTATTTCAAACAACTTGTTAAAATTATTCTTAATACTATTAAATAGGATCCATATTACTAATTGAGATCTTTGTGGCAAATGTTTTGATATTAGCATTTTAATATCTGGCTCCAATTTGTGAAGAGTCAGACGAAGATCACCCCTTTTTACTATATCAAGTCAATTTCGATTTCTTGTTAACAATTGTGTTAAACGACTAAAGCCAGATTCCACAAGATAAGATGATGGGGAAAAAATTGACATACATTTTAGCATTCTCCCATAAAATTTGATATTTACATGCAATATCCCTATTCCTCCATACATCATGTTTTCCTTTTTTGAATAGACTTAGGACTGTCTCATCAGACCGCAATTCAACAAGTTTCTCTTGTAAATCAATTTCAACATTAGCAACATTATATATCAAATGGAATCAACTTACACCTAATCTTGGAATTAAAGTTCTCAGTAACCTCTTTGAACAGAACTGCATCTTCCATAAATATGTTTAAGATGATCTGCATACACAAACAATCATCGATCTTATTACGTACTGCTAACTGAACCAAGGTTTGGAAACTGATCAAACACACGGCGTTGGATAATAAGGTTGTACAATTTGAATTTTCCTAGGAATGCATTAATGGCTTCTTTGCTAGATATTAAATCACAAGTATGCCCTTGCAGCACTTATATATATATATATAATATTATATATATTATATATTATACTATATATATATAATATATATTATATATATATATTATATATATATAATAATAAATATAGTATATATATACTAATATATATATAATATATATATATATAACTAGTATATTATACTATATTATTATATATATATAATATATATATATATATATTATATATATATTATATATATAATATATAGATATATATATAAAACTTATATATATACATTAAATTATATATATA
>JABUQX010047015.1:40000-55144 GCA_015478945.1 Trachelipus rathkii
TATAATATAAATAATAATCAAAATTTTATTATAAATAATTACAATAATACAATAATATAATACATGGGATATAGATCATTACTTCAATAATATTTAATAATTTTGACTAATCTTTTAGAACTAACTAAAAAATATTATTTTCCATGTCAATGTAAAGATCTACTATGGTATAAATACATTAATATTTGAATAATAATAATAAAATAATCATTATAAATGCATTATTTATTTTGATCAGGGTCAATAATAATATAGATTAAATAATATAATAACTAATAATAATAGAAAAAAACTAATATGAATAAAATAATATAATCATATAATAAATGATAATGAATAATAATAATCAAATAATATAATAATAATATTTCTTCTAATAATTGATAATAATATAATTCTACTTATATATAAGCACTTGTTCTTTACAGTGCGAGAGAAGAAATTTATTCCAGAATCTCGATCTTTTATACTTCTAACATTACACAAAGGATGGAGATTTAAATTATTTCACTTAAAAGGTAAACAAATAAGAAAAAAAATAAAGAATCTAAAATATAAAATGGTTACACAGCCAGAAATTTCAGCTTTAAAAGAAACAAATGAGACGTTCAGTGATTTAAACGAAAATTATAACAGATTCTATCTTTTAGCATTCTACTATTATATATAATGATAATAAATTCCTATATGAGATATACTCATTAATATATATATATATATATATAGATCATTATTTAATATATATTTTTAATAATATTAATAATGTTATAATATAACTACAAGATATATAGGTTTTACACACCAATAGGGATATATAGGGCGTAGGTGATAGTAGGTAGGGTATAGGTATATTAGGGGGTATAGGGAGGGGGTGACTAGATGAGGGGTAGTATAGTATAGAAGAGAGGGTATATATGCTATGGGACCTTTTGAGCCTGTATATATAGTACCTAAGACTAAGCAATGACCAATTGGTTGAGCAGGGGAGCATGGGAAACAGAGGGATTGTGTTGGGAGCGGTGCGCGATGGGCGTTAGGAAAGGGGGAGTTTAACGAGGCGGGGGTGGAAGAGGAAGAAGTTGAAGAAAGAGTAGTGGCATTTGATGTGATAAATGGGTTCATAGTAAATCATGTAGTCAAGTAGACGGAATTGATCAAAATCATCAATGTAGAGGAACGGGAGGGGAGGACAGTTTGGGAATTTCTGGGAATTTACTGATTACTGTTTTAGGGTCGGTTTAAACATAAAACAATATATTAAAATTAAAAATGATGATGAAGATCAATGGATCAATAGATATAGATCAATAGCAATCAAATTGAAGATTATAACAGGGTAGGCAGTGTGGGAGAGGAAAATTTGAATCTTACAGAAAGATTTTACTAGATTTACATGATTTAGGGTAATTAAAACAACACAATTGAATAAACAAATATGACTTGATCATAGATACAATAGGATCATAGATCAATATAAATAGTTAATTCATAGATAACAGATGGTAGGAGGGTGGTAAGGGAGGTAGTGGTAAGATTAACTTGATTAGGGTAGTAAAACATACAATATTAAATAAAAAATATGACTTGAACAATAGATCAATAGATCCAATAGATTCATAGATCACGGATAAGGTGGGAAGGGTGTTGATGGTGGTTTGAAATATTATTGATTTTAACAAAAACTTATTTAGGGTATGTAAAAAAACGTAAATTAATTTACTCAAGGAAAGCACACACAATCTTTATTAGTAATAACATGAAAATAAATTTAAAAAAATAAATAAAAAATAATAATTTTTGAAAATAATTTTAAGTTGAAAACAAGAGGAGAATAATTGTAAGTAAGTAAAAAGCAACATTAAATATTGGAAGAAATAAAATAAAATATAATAATATTATTAATATATTATTAGTAGATACAAGAGAATGCACGTTCTTTGAAGTGTTTCTTTGCGGTTCTCTAGTGGAAAAAACTGAAAAATGAAACAATGCAATCAGATTAGATAATGAAGTAGTAATTATATAAATTAAACGAATTCATACTATATTATATATATACTATATATATATATATATATATATATATATATATATATATATATATATATATATATATATATATATATATATAATATATGACATAGGTATATATATATATATATACTCATAATAGTACATACTATACGATGCTATATATACTCACGGTGGGATATAGCCCTATATATGGTATATGCATCTTCCACACACGTCAAACCTTTAGCAACCACCTCGGCATCGGGCCCTGCTATAAAATGGAAAGGTCCTGGCTACCGCGCATGACTCTTAAAATACCTTATATGTATCTATTTTAATGAAATGATACGATATATTAGTAATCCGCCACTAGCTCAATATAAAGTTACTGAAATAATCAAAAAAATTTTTGTATTGCCAAGGCTATACCATTTCGACACATTTTTTGTACATAACAAATTGATTTTGTTTGTTACAGCCTTAACAAAGATATATCTTCCAGTCACGCTAGTACACCGGCCCAGTTTATATTAATTCCCAGATAAAATCGAGGAATTTTCAGCAACGGGCGCCTGACTTGCCTAAACGTTTACGTGTTACGTAAATCAGTGCGCAAACGGGGCTCTGGAAATGGGATGCCATGTGCGTGATCGCCGCCCCGGCGCACCTGCTTGTCGGGCTTTCTTGGAAACGCACTTATATAAAGTTCTACGGGTCTTCAAAGTTTAAAAACTATTCTTTTTCTATCACGGGTACCGTGTTTGAGGATAAGAGATGACGCCTTAACTCCAACAACATGGAGAGAGCACATTATTTATACCTACCACAACTAAACATTTCAAACATTTCAATAAATTCATTTTAAGTAAGAAAATATGGAATCTTATTTTAAAAAATGTAAAATTTTTTGCTTAAACAGTTCAGTTAATAATTTTGTTTTGTAGTTATTTTCCAATTTAATAGTTAATTTCTTATATAATAATAATAATAATAACTAATACATATATTAATGATAATAATAATGAGTAATAAATAAATAATAATAATATAATAATAATAATAATAACAGATAATAGTAAGAATTATAATAATAATAAATAATATAATAATAATAATAATAATAATAATAATAATAATAATAATAATAATAATAATATAATAAATAATAATAAAACCCTGTACAAAATTTTTATTTATTCCCCAGGATTCTAGAATCTAGAAGCAGGATTGGCAAACGGAGAAACTGAGACTTCCTCATTTAATTTCCATTAAACTGATTGTACCATCAGGACTGAGATCTTTTTTACGTATTTTTTTTTTCAGTATAAAAAAACTATTATTCTTGTTATTAATTATTTTTTTAGACCACTTTTTTTCTAAAATTATATAAAATAATTAATCCTAGCTATTACTAATTAATGATAAGTATATGATATTTCATCAACATAATATGGAAATTCATCATGTTGTTTACAAGCAATTTTTCTTAAAGAAATAAATTAAATAGAGTACTCAGTCTATTATAACATTGTACAACTAAAACTATATATCCATATGGATAATTACATATATTATACTATAGATAATAATTTATTCGATTTTTTATAAGGGATTATTACTAACGGTATACTATATATTACTTATACTAATAGTAGGGGGGTATATATAGGTATATAAATAAATATAAATATATGTTATATGTTATTTCATATATTAATATATCCTATATTTCCTTTCAATTGTAAAATTTATAATTATTTAAAATGGATTGAATGAATACTAAATTAAATCCATAATCATGTTTAACCAAACTTATTATTAATATAGAAGCAATATATTATTATTATTAAACTAATTTTAATAAATAATACTTAAAACCAACGCAAATTCTGTCGAGTCTAAAAACACACCATAAACAATCAACACCAACCATCAATTTCTCTCGATCCCGCTCCCTTCCGACACTCGAATCTCTGTTCATTCTAGAGTATTAAAGCTAACACGTTCGAGTGTGAAAATAGTTTTATTTCTCATATTTAAAGTTTTCGAAGGTATAGAGTACGAGGTAATTTTATCATGATATTTGTTCACTTTATGATATTTACTTTATATATCTAGTCGTCCCTATCGTAGATCGCGTCTTATAGAACGCGTTATATTCTTGCTATTAACCTGACGGTTTCTGGACAAAAAAAGATAATAAATACAATGAAAAATTAAAAATTATTAAACAAAATTACAAAATAAAATTAATCTGTAATACATATGTTAAAAAGATATAAAATTAAAATTAAAATTTTGCAAAAAATAAAATAAAAATAATACATAATACATATGTTAAGATATGATAAATTGAATAAGAAAAAAAAAAAAGAAATTATTTTGTAATCTAAAAAAGGCAAAAGCGTCAATTGACGATAACGATGTATTTCTCAAAAATAAAGCAGCCAAATTACAACCTACAGATTCTGGACTGCCTTCAACTTCACAATTCGACTACTTTCTTATTACAATTATACTTCCTTTTAAAATTTAAATCAGTTCCGGCTAAAACTTTAAAATTTCAAATAAAAGCTGCTTACCTAACCATTACAATTAAATATCTAAAAACAATTTCTTTTTTCTGAAAAATCTCGTAATTAAAGGTTTCGTAACATCTGTATCAGTTTGATTACTTTAAAAAAAAACTAAAAACTTTTTTGCTCATTTTAAAGTATGTAGAGTATTTGTACAGTACTAGCTGTACTGTAATGTAATAAAATCCTAACTAATTAATTAACTAGTCAATAAAATATGTTTATATCCTGTTCTGTAAATATTATTGGTATTAGTAATGTTATTCATATTATTATTACAAGGATAAATAAACACTGCTTTCAGTTTACTCCAATGATACAGTGCATAAATGTTTTAAAATATTAATGATTTTTACAGGGATTTAAAAGTTATAAGAATCTATACGCTATATCGCCTATAACGCGCGGGTCAGGAACCTAACCCCCGCATTCTACGAGGGATTGAATTTTATTTCATAATTTTTCAGTATTATTATTTTATGATCATATTAAAATTTAGTGTTAAAATGACAAAATACAATTAATTGAATTTATATATAAGAAAGACATTTGAGAAAAGTAGGAAAGTTCCGGTTATAGATTTCCGGCTGAATTACCGGAACCCTTCCAAAAAAATTCGAGGTTCCGGACATCCTTATATATATATAACATATATATATATAAGTATAGATAATATAATATATATATATATATATATATATAGTATATATATATATATAATATATATATATATATTATATATATATATATATATATATTTATATATATATATATATAAATATAATATTAATATATATATATATATATATATATATACTATCTATACTAATAATATATATACTAGTAATTTTATAATTATACTATATTATGATTACCCTATATTATATATATATATGCTATATATAATATATAGTTATATAATCATATATATAATATATATTATAATTTATTATATATATTTATACTATATATATATATAATATATACTAACATAATTGAGCTATTTTAATAAGTGGTTGTGACTCCAGGAGTCGAAAATCAATAATTTAAGCCTGTATCGTTATTTTAATAATTTAGGGTAATCGTGATATAATTTTTGGGATAAACTTTACCTAACGTAACCTACCATCCTCCACTAACACCTAACCTATCCAAATCTTAACACCTAAATTATACCTGACCTAATATTAATGGAGTCAACCACTAATAAATGTCCTATATACCTATATTATAAATTATTATATATATTATTATATATATATATATATGAGTATATGATATAACTATAATATTATTATATATATATTATAATATAGTATATATATATATATTAAGTATATAGTATATATATATATTCCCCTTCCCCAGAGTTGGAACTGAGGTAAGAAACAATACACAGTTAGAAGAAAATGACAATAGAAGAACATGTAAGGTCAAAAAGCATCACCCTCCTCACACCATCTTAGTGAGAGCCCGTTGTAGTAAAATCAAGTCCACCCTAGGGGTTTTCCACAACTCGGTGACAGACAACCACTGTTGTATCTCATCAGTGGTAAGATTTATCCCTATCTATCACCCCTATTAATACACCTTTTTTCTCGACATGTCTACCAAAGCTCAACATAAACTTTCCCTTCAGACTTTCTTTACTGACTCAATCCCAATCCATCTGCAGTCTCCCAGCCAGTCAATTCCAACAACCCTCGCTCCACATATATCACAATTACTACTTCACACAACTGACTATCGATAAAACCAGTCTTCTCCATCATGACGAAAACCATCTTAATACACTCTCTGTTTATTCCTTTATTCACCACGCGACACCACACTTCCAACGCATCTCTATTCCTTCATTTTATCACATATCTTCTCACACTTTAACATATCCCTAAGATTGTCCAATTGAACAGATTGGTCAATCTCAACTATTACCATAATATATATTATTCACATCATAGTACTCTGAATTAATTCACAGAACACAACATTACCTCCTACATGATGCAGAATAGCGTGTCACCCTCAAGACTTAGTCCTTTTGTTTTCACCACTCTTCAACCACTGCCTGTCCCCTGGATTTGAGATTCACTGAATAATAATTGGCTTCGCTTGAGTGGCTACTACAGGAATGTTCTTGTATTACTTCTTCTGAGACATGCAGCTAGATTTAACAGCACATTGTTAGACTATTGTCACAAGATCGCTCCTGGAGTTTAATGGTTGTATCACAATCCTCCTATTAATGACATATTTTCCTTCACTGTACGAATTTAATCGTTAGTCGTATACTTAGGCTATTTCGTGCTACTATGAAGAGTTAACTAGAAAAATCGATACAAAGGCGTCACCCCGAAGCTATTTGTCCTTCAGCAGCTGTCAACTTTCGAAATATACCGTGAACTTTTCCCAAGTTTTCCCACTTAATCTCACATAGAGAGTAACTCGTCTTCTCCCATTGAATAGTGGAGCTAATATTGAAGGGGTGCGGACGATTCTGCTTTCAAAGAATCGGTCACTTTCAGCTCAGAATTTCCCTACTCTTGACTTCCGTTACATGCGGTGGCAGCTAGAATCCACCTAGATTCGAATCACCGCTTACTTTGTGCTCGGTGTATCTGGCACCTTGCTGTCCTTAAGACACTTAGGAGGAATCCTTCGAAACTTTTGTTCAGGAGTTTGCCCGCAGCCCCATTGTTAGTCCCTCAGTGATCTTTAATGCTCTTGCCATCAGCCATTGTGGGGTGGACTAATCTATATGCATCTCCCTGTGTCAATTGGAATAACTTGAATCCTGGAGGAATTTTCTTTAGGTTGTTTAAATACAGGTCTTACAATGTTTGAACGTTTTGAACAAGAGGTACTTTCTCCTGTGTCGACAATCTCATTGTGCTCGTTCCATCCATAACGATTCGTCCTTCAGCTGGGAAAGGTAAACCTTTCTCTGGGGAAGTGACCATTATTTGATCGTCTTACCATCCTTCCATATTCCAGCTGGCGGTATGATAGAGCGGATTGATCTCCCTTCTATCAAGCTACTTACATCCCAGTCCTTCCTGCCACAAGCCTTTTTCCATCTCCGGCATCCGCATTCTTTCAGGATACTATCCTCATGGCGTCAGTTGACCATATCCCGCGCTCTACTGGGAACCGTAAATCAACGTCTCTCTTGGTGGAACGCTGATTGTGCTTTGGCTCATCGTGATAATTGTACCGATTGTACAAACGGACTTCCACTCTGTTCAACTTGATTCTTTTTAAAGCTGCAGCAGCCCGTTCTAGATGTATCAACCAACGGATGAGAAAATATTTCCATAACTACGCCTCTACCGTGAATTCTTTCACACTTTGTCTTCTGTATACAAGGTTGTGCGTAAAATCTTTCGGAAGCACTATCGGGATCCACCTATACTCCTTACATATAGCCCACATTCCTCTGATGTTATCTCTGCTCAAGGGATTGTTACTGGTGAGCTGGGTTTTCACTTTGCTTCCTGCTCCAACGAATCAAGACATCCAGAACCTTTTTGGTCAGATCGTTAACTAGCAACCCCTCTGGACTTTTCAGTTTCCGCTGGAGAGGATCCTTTTTTAACAGACTCTTTACGAGGGTGGAATTTCAGGAGGCATTAAAGCTCTGTAAGGAAGAAGCTCCTTGCCCTGAAGGCATTTCCTTCCAGATGTTGAGGTATATTCATTTATCGGCCTTGGCTTTTCTTCTCAGCCTGTATAACAGAATCTGAGTAGAGGGTGTCTTCCCTCTTTTGTGGTTGACAGCTTATATGTCCCAATTTGCCGAAACCTGGGGATCCAATCTCTCGTCTTACTGGCACCATCGACAGAGAGAGTACTCTTAACTTGCATCACATGCAAGTTGATGGAGAGATGGTGGCTTCCCATCTCGTGGCAGTTTCCAATACATTGGACTAGCTACATGCAATTTTCTGACCATCCAATGATTTAAAAATGTGAGTCTCTCCGCTTACTCATTAAATTGATTTTCCTGACCGTTCTTCTTTCTTGATCTGGAAAAGGCATACGACTCCACAACTGGAGGGTGGGGGTTCTGCTGCAAAACCTTAACTCCCTGGGCCTCTAGGGACAACTTCTGCCTCCATTCTGTTTCAAACCCAGAATGATTTAAGCTCAATTCATAATTCAGGTCTATTGCGAGCAATACCAAATTTCTTTCTTTTGTTGCATCTTTTGTTTCATTGGAAGAATGGTTTCCGTAGCTTAGTGTAGTTGCTTTTTTGCACAGGCTTCACGGAGTGGTCCGATAAAATCCCCGACTCTTTTATTCATTACATTTAGCAGGCGACTTTAACAATATCGATCTTGAAATTTATGAAAACTGGGAACTATTCTAAAGCTCCTTGCAATGGAGCGTCAAGTTTCAACTGGCCATCGACAGAACCACGTCCTGGTGCAGTGCGCTTGGTTTCAAATTCTCCACTTCCAATACCAAAGCAATTTGAACTTTACCGGAGAAATACTTACCGTCGCGAATGAATTATGAATTCAATACTCCTTACATTAAACACATGTATGGCTCCCACCATCCAGGTGGTTAAATGACCGGTGTGGTTTACATTGGTTTGTTGCTTATGATCGCACTTACATACCTTCCTCATTTTAATCATTCTTAAACTAGTTGCCGCCGATTGCTTGACCTCTCAGCGAACCAGTCAACCTATCTAAGACGATGGGTGCGTAACAAGAAAAGCACGCTGCAGCGCCCTTACATTCATGATTGTGAGGGCTAAATTGATTATGGCTGTAACCCATATACTATGGGCTAGACCTTCCATATCGTATCTTTATGCCTCCTGATCCTATTCAAATGAGGGTCTGGCGCATTATTATTTTTTTTTATTATACTCCTTTGGTTTGTCGTTGTTTTTGTTATATTTTGGCGTCGGCTTGACTTTTGCAACGGATGCATCTTCGATCATCGCCTAGGGAGAGTCTGGAGGTTGTGACTGGGATAATGCCCTCTGTCCCCTGCGCATTTAAGTAGTAGGGAGCATGGATTATGTCTCTTTATAAACTTCCGTATTCAAGCGTCCCTGCTTCCTCTTCAGCCTTGCTTACCCCCTTAATAGAGAGATTCCTCCACATTCGCTGGGTGTGTGACCCTATTTTTAATTTCCTTGGGCCTTCCTTTTCAATTGATTTTGCCGCTACAATTTCAGCACAAACTTTACACGCGAAATCGGATTTTCCTCCTCTCCCGTCCACTGTCTGTTTCAGGGATCCAGTCCCTTCACCAACGGCTATGACACATCCGGCGACGTTGGGGGGGTTCCTTTATGTCCCATAAAAATAAAAAAAGAATCCACCACATGACTCAACACCTGTTTGCTCTGATGGCTTCAAAATGGGGGGTGGAGTGGGAGCTTCAGCTGTCTTCCCAAATCTTGCCTTTTCCCCACACCCTGCTTACCTATACGTCCTTAAACGAAGCTGAGTGATGAGCGCTGGTCTTGGCTGTGTGCAGAATTAGCGAAAATCTACAACCCGGACGATCGTTAGACAACCTTCTCGGACTCTAAAGGCAGTCTCTTGGCTCTGCTCGACCGGTCCAACAAGAATCCTGTGGTTTTAATCTGTCACAAAAGTTCATCGGCTCTAATTTCATTGAATGTGAAGGGGCATTGAGTTTTGTGGGTCCCTTCCCATGTGTGGTGTTCCCGGAACGAGAAGGAGCTGATCGAGAAGCCACCGTGGCTGCCACAGGCCCAGTGGTAACGTCACAGACGGTTCCTTCCCCACCAGAATAATACGTTGGGACACCTCCCGTGCATCTCTGATTTTTAGGCGTTGTCCGTCAGGCGTTTTCCTTTTTCTGAGAGGCTTCGTTGGGCGAGTATTCTCGTGGCACCAAGCTGTGGAATGTTAAACTCATCATAGTCACTTACCCTCCTCTTGTAAACGGAGTCCGCCGCCAGGACGTGGCTCTCGCCCGTTTTCGAATTGGACATACCAATCTCACGCATTAACTTACACATGGTGAGATAAGATCCTCCATCCTGTTTGTTTTGTTCTTCGTGTGATCCTCTTATTGATCGCCCATATAAATTTGTGGGTTTTGAGACGCAATCAAGCGCGAGCCGAACTCAAGCTCTTCCCTGACACACTTACCATAACTTTTGGGAATAGCCTTGCTCATCATTTTATCTAGACTTAACCCCATTTTTGAAGTTGACAAATGTTTGCGGTTACCTTCCATGAGCTGACAACTTTTTTTATCGAATATAAAATGTATCTCTTGATCCCGTTAATTTTTTCCTCTTTCTGTTTGATTAAACATTCCCTTGTTGTTAGTTTTTCCTGACAACGGCATGAGCTGCTTGGCTCTTTTTGCTTGCAAAGTGGTGGTTCCCTGTAACACATCACAGCAAAAGAATATAATATCATTTTTTTTTATTATATGGTATTTACATCATTTACTTTACTTAAATGCCTTTTTAATTTTATTTTAAAGACCTTTCCTGACAAGGAAGAAAACTTCCCTTTACCAGAATACATTAAAAAATGAGGTAGAAGAAGTTGGTTATAAATCTTGAGTTTTAGAGAATTGGGAAAAGGAATCCGTGTCAAAGGAAGAGATACTTCTTCAGTGTGTGTAAAATCTCAAATCTGATGCTGGTCCGAACAGTCCAAATTCGATTAACGTGGTGGAAAGCGTACCGTCGGTATGCAAAAGAAGTAATTGTGGATTTGTGCTACAAGTAGGAATTAAGAAATGCCATAGGTGAGTGGTGACATGAAGAGGTATCAAGTGGTTACAAGTAAAAAGAGCTATGGTTTGACATGTGCTAAGCCAATGATGAGGTTTTTAAAGATAAGTGTATGGAAATATATATAAGGAGGAATTTGCATAAGCAGGAGGAAAAAAGATGTAAAGAGGGATTACAAGGGAATAGAAAGGCCTCTTCTAGAAGAAAATGCAAAAGATTAATAATGAGATTAAGGGGAAATCTTCATAGAATAATGAATAGAGGATGGTACTTTTGTGACTAATGAATGGGATGGGAGGAAAGTGGTGGAGGGAACCACTTCAAAAATCTGCATATACTATTGGCAGTAATGAAAAGGTGATAGTGAAAGTGTTTTTGTGTAAGAAGAAATAGAAGAAATAGGTAAGTTGGCGGAGGAGGTAATGGTAAGAGTGATGAAGTTGGAAAACGATAAATCCTCAGTATAGATAGAAATACTGATGAAATGCAATCAAAGATGGAGGCGAGATGTGATTGATTGGCAATATGAAGTTGGCTGTAATCAGGAAAGCGTTGTATGGAGGGTATTAGGGTTCTGAAGGAAATGGAGGAGAATAGTATAGTAAACCCTTATATAAGGGTAGGGGAGATAATTGTAAGGTAGGGACTATAGCGGAATTAGTTTATTGGTGTTTTGTTAGGGAAGTCATATGCTGGTATTTTGGTTGAAAGAGAGGCGTCGAGTGACTGAAGGACGACTGATTGAGAAGAACATGGTGCATTTAAAAGTTGTAAGGAGATGTGTGGGATCAAGATCTTTTGACTGGGAAAACATACAAAAAATGAGAAGAGAGAAGATTTAAATTGTATTTAGGTTTTTTAATGTGACTTGCAGCAGGCATATAGCATGGATTAATTATAAAATCTCTGTGGCAAGTTGTTTAGTTATATATGGTGTTTGTGTCAGGCTTTATTCTGATATGTAAATCGAAAGTTTTTTCTTCCTATATTGTGAAGCGTTTGTATCAAGAATATAATGGATTGGAAAGCTGGAAGCCTGAATGGTGATGTACATGTGCAGGGAATGTGTTTTTATCTCCCTTTGATTAATTTAATTTTGTATACTGGCGAATGGGGTTAAGGAAAAGTTAAGGTAGAGTTGGCATCGGAGGAATCTGGTTTTGAGTGATGGAGATTGGAGGCCTTGGAGGGTGTCCTGCCTTATGCACGGCGAATGATTAACTGTTTATGTGTGGTGGAGTTTTGAAGAAACGTTTGAGCAGACTTGGGAGAGGAGATTTTGGCATGGTGTGTAAAAGAGGGGTTTGATAATTAAAACGTAGATAAAAGAGTGAGCGTGATGAAATGATAAGGAAGGTGCGTAGTGTGCAAATTTTGTTAGAATTGCTCACAAAATTTCACACTATTCTGAGTTTAAATATTTAGGATAAATCTTGGATGAAAGGGCACGGATGATGCAGTGTGTAGGAAAGTTGTGAATTTAGTAGGAAGGTGGTTGGTGTAATTAAATCCTTGGTGGATGCAAAGGGACTTTAAGTGTTGAGTGCGCAAGGGTGGGTTTTACATGAGTGTTGGTTGTTACTGGTGTTAACGTATAGTTGTGAAACTATGGTGTGGAATAAGAAATATAGATCTAAGGCCCAATATGTTCAGATTAATAAACTTAGGGGCTTGTTAGGTGTGGGAAGAATTGATAAAATGAGGAATGAACGTGTAAGGGAGTTGTGTGGTGTGAGGAAAGATGTAAATGAGGAAATAAACGAGTATGTATTAAGAAGGGTTGGTCATATGGAAAGGATGAATGATGGTCAGTTGGTTAAGCGGATTTATAGTGATGAGTGTGCTGGGAATCTACCGACTGGGAGACTATTTCCTTGCATGTTACGCACCTTCCCCATATCTAGTGAGAAGTAAAGGAAGGATAATGGAAGAAAGAAAATTATTATTATTATTATTATTATTATTATTATTATTATTATTATTATTATTATTATTATTATTATTATTATTATTATTATTATTATTATTATTATTATTATTATTATTATTATTAAGCAAATCTCTTTTGTAGAAATTTATGACTCTGAAAAATATATCTTCATTGTTGAAGAAAACCAAAGAAAAAGATCCAAAAATACGTTTCGATTCAGATGAATTATTATTATTAAGCAAATCTCTTTTGTAGAAATTTATGACTCTGCGGATGAAGAAATTGAGTGACAAGGAATTAAAGGTATTTTGCCCAACTTAGTTGTCTTTAGATTTTGCCTGAAATTCAATTTTATTTTTTTTAAATGTTTTTCTTTGTTCAGTTTTTTTTGAGTTAATGAAATCTGTTCCTTCCATTGTGATAAATTTGATCTTTCCTTCCCTGCAATGCATTACAGTTATCTTCTTCTCTTCTTCCTTTCTCTTCTCCTTCCTCTTTCTCTTTTCTCTTCTCTTCTCTTCTCTTCTCTTCTCTTCTCTTCTCTTCTCTTCTCTTCTCTTCTCTTCTCTTCTCTTCTCTTCTCTTCTCTTCTCTTCTCTTCTCTTCTCTCTCCTCTCTCTCCTCTTCCTCTCTCCTCTCTCCTCTTCCTTCTCCTCTCTCCTCTCCCCTCTCTCCTCTCTCTCCTCTCTCCTCTCCTACTCTCCTCTTCCTCTCACTCTTCTCCTCTCCTCTCTCCTCCTCCTCCTCCTCTCCCTCCTCCCTCTCCTCTCCTCTCCTCTCCTCTCCTCTCCTCTCCTCTCTCCTCTCTCTCTCCTCTCCTCTCCTCTCGCTTCAACTTTCCTATCTCCTATCTCTTTCGACGGATCTCTCTATCTCCTCTCCTCTCTCCTCTCTCCTCCTCTCTCCTCCTCTCCTCTCCTCCTCATAATCTCCTCTCTTCCTCTCCTCTCCTCTCCTCTAATCTCCTCTCCTTTCTTCTCCTCTCCCTCTCTCTCCCCTCCTCTCCTCTACTCTCTCTCTACTCCTCCTCTCCTCTACTCTCTCTCCTCTCCTCTCTCCTCATCGTCATCCTCTTCCTCTTCGTCATTCTCGCTCGTCTCCTCTCTCTCCTCTCTTCTTCCTCTCCTCTAAAAATTTAATTTCTTCACATATTTCGCTCTTTTGTCTGACACTTCTAAAAGAATTAAAAGAAAATTTCTCAAAAAAAAGAAAAAAAAAAAGCAAAATATTTAGATAAATGAAAAAGGAAATATAAATAATAAATAAATAATAAAAATTAAATAAATAAATAATAAAATAAATAAATAATAAATATAAATATAAATCATCAAATCACTCAAACTCTGCAGCTAAAAGCCTAGGCAATCTTAAGCATCCTTTAGTTCACAAAACTGCGACCGACCCTCACTGTGTATCTCGTCAAATGTGGGGTTCATCCCCTTGGCCATACCCCAAACCATACCCATCACAAAACCCCGCCATTACTCTTATTATGCACCTTCTTCTCGCCTCTTCCAAACTTACATTCCTTCTCCTTCAGGCATTTCCTTTACTGACTTTCAATCCACTTTTTTTTCTTCGGTCTCCCAACCGGCCTAGATCCCCAGCACACTTACCGCTATAAATCTGCTTAACCAGCCGACTATCACCCATCCTTTACATATGACCAACCATCCTCAATGACTCTCGTTTATTCTCTCATTTACGCGCCTTCTTCACACCACACACTCCCTAATGTCGGGCTTGTTCATTCTCAATTTTTATCAAAAATTGTTCTCAACACCTAACACGCCCCTAAAGATTGTCCCATCTGAACTACATTGTACCTTAGATCTATACCTTCTTATTCCAGACCCTTAGTTTCACTACCTATACATTAACA
>JABUQX010047016.1:0-10000 GCA_015478945.1 Trachelipus rathkii
TATATATATATATAATATATAAATATATATTATACTATATATAATATAATTATATATACTTACTCATTAATATATATGAAATTTCTATATTAATTATATATATATAGTAGATAAATAAATGTATTATATAATATATATATATATATATATATATATATATATAAATTTACTTAATATATTTAATAAATAATATAATATTATATATTATACTATATAATTTAAATATTAATTTAATTATTAATATATTATATAATTATATATACTATTTTTATATAATATAAATAAATAAGTATAAATATATATTATATAATAAATATATATAAATTTAATTATTATTATATTTATTAATAATATATATATATATATAATAATATATAGATATGATTATAATATTTACAACATAATTATATATATTAATATTATTATTTATATATATATATATATATTATAATATATAAATTATATATATATAGTAATTATATATATATTATTATAATATATAGATATATTGATATATATTATATATAAATATTATATATATATATATATATTAAAAATATATATTTATATATATTATATATAAATATTATTATATTAATAATATATATATATATATATATAACAAATAATTAATATATATTACATAATATATAATATATATAAATATCATAATGATTATTATTATATAATAATATCTATAAATATATAATTAATATAATCATATAAAAATTATTATATACTATTATTAAATAATATAAAATATATATATATAATAATATATATATACATATAATATATTATTAAAATATAATATTATTATATATATAATATAGTATAAAATAATATAAAATTATCATAATATACTATATATATATTTATTTATAATTAAAAAATATTATTATATATTATAATATATATATAAATATTATTTAATATAATATATAATATATATTATATAATAATTATATAAATAAATATAATTAATATATTATAATATAACATATTGATATAATTATTATATATAATATATTAATATTTATAATTATTTTTAATATATATAATATAATATATAATAATATATATTATTTATATATATATTACTTTATAAATATATAATATTATATATATATTTATAAAATATATACTTATATTAATATATATAATATATATTATATGTAATGGTGCGTGCTTTTCCTCTTTGTTTCGTTCCCATTATTATTCACCCCACATTATCCTTCCAGGGCCAACATTTTTTATACTCGGAACCCCCCAACTATCCCAAAACATAATTCACTATTTTACACATTACTAAATTAAAACCAAACAGAATCCCTTCTTCTCTAGGATTTAACCCACTTTACAGACCAAATCCCTACTACTCAATATCCCGTTGTGTAGGGAGAAAGAAATTGCCCCCACACACTCGTATTTCCTTTGCGTGGTCGTAGGGAGCTAAGAACTAAGGGAACGTTGATATTTGGGTTTGCTGCCTGAACTTTTTACCTCTAATTTCTTTTGCCAACGAATGCTAATGCCAGCCTCGGAAAGGGTCGTATCGCCCGTAAACGGACCTTCTAATTTCCTTTCGGGCGGGAAATTGTTATGGGGAATGCGTTATTGGTATATGGAATTGTTCCAAGAGAATAAATGTTGAAGGAAAAGAAAGAGGAGAAGAGTTTGGATGGAATGTATTAGAAAGGCAAAAAAATTTTATTTTGCTCCGCTGTTTTGACTGGAAACAAAAAAGATGAAAAAGGGAAAACGATGAAAGTTTGAGTAAGGTGTGGGTGAAATGGTGTTTTGGGCTTTGTGAAATTGAATGGAGAGAAGGGAAAGAAGGGAAGGAGTTGGGGCCCAAATTTTGATTGAGTGGACCTGTGGTTACCGGAAAGCTATTGTTTAGGACTTTGAGGTGTGGAGTCCTAGAATTCTATGTTTAAATTTTTAAAGTGTGGGAAAAAAAATGGTTCCCCAAGGTATTTTGTTTGTTTTGGAGATTGGGGGTCCATCTGAGGGAAAGAACGTTGAAGGAGAGTTTTACGAGGATTTGGATAATCGGAATTGATTTTTTCTGTATGGGTGGAGCTAGGGAAGCTTCAGATTGGATATAGTCTTTGGGATTAACCTGAGATGGGTGTGAAGTGATCCCCAAAAAAAGGGATGTATTTTCAAAACAGGTGTTATTTTGGTGGCCGTCGAAAAATGAGGAAAAATTGAAAGGAAGGTGATTTTGATTCTGTGAAAAGGAGAAGGAGAATCGTAAGTTAAAAACCCCTTTTTTTCAAACACAAGATAATCATAAGCTTATACTAAGGAGGTTTGTGTAGTAGAGGGGAGGTTATCGAAGTCAAAAAGTGGGGAAAAAAAGTAGATTGATAGGTTGCTGAAGAAGGGAGATGGTTGAAGTATGTATGGATGTTAAATCAGTGGGTTTAGGAAAAGGGGATTAAATCGGAATCGATTATTTGTTCTATTGTTAAATTTAAAAGGTTAGTGGGGGTTGGATGGAAAAGGAAAGTTAACAAAAGGGAAGTTAGGTAAAATAAGAGTGGAGAAAATTAAGTAGAGCCCCAAGACAATTATGGGATTAAGTATGGTATTGAAAGCGCTCGGCCTTAGTTAAAACAACAGGATTGGAAATGTGAACAAAGGTTAGAAATTTACTTGGAACACTTGGGGCAAAAATCCAAGGGGAAAGCCAAATTTAGAATGGCAAAGGGGAAGTATGTGGGATTTGTAAAAGTAGACATTAAAGGAAGTTTTAAACCCAGTTTTGGGAATGGTGGGGAAATTGAAAGGAGTCGGAGAAAGCGGGAAAATAAAAAAAGGGGAAAGGGGCGTTTTGAATTGTCCTGAAAAAAGCAAATGGATGAAAGATCTCCCAAAAAAGGAAGAATTTGCTTGGAAATTATTTATAAGGGAGGGGGAAAAAAAAAAAAATACTAAAAAGTTGTATTTCTACGTCAAGGAAAAAGAACCCAAGATGGTATAAATGGACATGTGGGACAAAGGAGGATTTAATGGGGACTTTTTTAACAAGGGAAATAGGAAAGGCTCTTCTGGGGACAAAAAAGCCGGCGAAGGATTTAAAGGAAATTTGAGAATAAGGGGGGGAAATTTTTGCTGAGCAATAAATGGAATAGGGATGGCTGTGTAAACTGATAAATGGGGTTGAGAGGAGTTTGGGAAAAGGGAACCCACTTGCGGAATCTGCCACAATATTTAACGGCTAATGAAGAGTGATAGTTTGGAATGGTGTGTGGTTTGATGTGCCAAGAAGAATAGGTGTTTTTTTGGGGGAATTGAGGTTATTAAGTAAGAAGGAAGGTTAAAATGGGTAGAGTTGAAAAACGGTTTTGAAAAGAATGGGTAAACGGCAGAGTAGTAGATGTGGGAAATTACTGGTGAAAATTGATTTCCCAAGAAACGGAGGCATGGATTTGGGATTTATTGATTGTGTTTAAATTTTTTAATAAAAAGCGATTCTGTTATACGAAGATAGTTCTGGAGGGAAGAAACGGTTAAATAGAACCTTATATAAAGGGTAAGGGAAAAAGGGGGAAACTGTAAAGGAAATTATAGGCGGAATAAGGTTATGAATTGTTAGGGATATAATGCTGGTATTTTTTCCGGAAAATGCGTAGATGACTGAGGGGGACTTGATTGGTAAAAAAGGAATTCCAAAGGTATTTACGGAGTGGTTAGAAGGGATTTTTTTGATCCAAAAATTCTTTACATTAAACCAATAAAATATTGAGAAATGAACCTGAGAAGAAGAATAAATTTGTATTTAGGTTTTACATTTTGCATCAGGTATGATAGAGTTAAATAGGAAGTTTAAGGCAGTGTAAGTGTTATTATGGTTTGGTGGTAGGCCTTCTTGAATGAGTCCAAAAATAGGTATTGACGATTATGAAAACCGTGTGTAAGGATAAAAGTTTTGTCCAATCGTTAGTTGGGGTAGAGGATTAAAACCATTCGGGTTAAACCAGTTTTATTCTTCCCTTGTATCAATTTGTATTATGGATAGGGTTTATGAAAAAGAAATTTCGAGGTGGGATGCAAACGAACAATGTGTTAAAGAAAAACATGGGGAGAATTAGATGATTTGGAGGTTTGGCCGCTAAACTAATATGCGGCATGGATTTGGGTTTCCTGTGTGGCCGAATCTGAAAGGAAGAGGTTGAGGGGCGGCAGGATTGGAGAGAGGATTGGGCAGTGTTGTAAAAGGGAGGGCTTGAAAGTAAACGTGATAAGAGAAGGGGTTATGGTTGTTGATGAGGGACATCCTCCAATTGAAGTTTATTGTTAGGAGGATGGTTTTTGAAAGGCAAGGCTGGGGAAGAAAAACCAAAGTGTTCTGAAAGTTAAAATTAATTTAAGGGGGTATATGTTGGGATGAAAAGGGAAAAGAAGATTTGGCAAGAGTGTAGTAGGGAAAGTTGTGAATGGCAGGAAGGTGGCTGGGCCAATTAAATCGTTGGGTGGATGTAAAAGGACTAAAGTCTTGAGTGCCTAGTCCCTTTACCATTAGGGAATGTGACCCTGTGTTAATTGATAGTAGTGAGAACATTGTCTGGAAAATTAAGAAGTATAGATTCCTAAAAGTTTTCCAAATTTGTTTCCAGAGGGGAACCCAATCTTTAGGGTGCGCTAGGGTGTGGGGGAAAGAAAATTATAAAAGAGAAGATTGAACGTGTTAATTAGAGAAATGGTGTGTTGAAAGAAAAGGTAAATGAGAGAATTAAATGAGTGTATTAAGATGGTTGGTCATGTGGAAGGAATGAATGATAGTCGGTTGGTTAACTAATGTCATAAAGTGGCGAGTGTGGGGTTTGGAAAAAACCGAACCGGGGCGGAGGACCGAAGAAAAAAAAAAAAATGATTGAGGTCAGGTTAAACAATGTGAAGAAGGGAAAAATTTCTGATTTTGGGGTAAGAGGGCGAGAAGAAAGGTCTAGTTAACAGGAGTGAATGGGGGGCGGGGATGTAGGGTTTAATGGGTTTTTCCAACCTGGGGGCCAAGGGATGAACCCTACATTTACGATCTAACCATAGTGAGGCCATCCCCCCCGCAGTCCCATGAAGCCCTAGGGGGAATTTTTCTGACTGCGATGGTCCCCCACTAAATTAATGTTACTAGGAGGCGGTAAGCTGGTTTCTTTTTCACTGTTCAATGTTTCTTCTACTGCCTTCTTCTTTTTTTTTTCCATTGCCCGTCCGCGCACCTTTACTATCCCATTGTCTTGAACAAATATTAAAGGAAAGGATGAAGGAAGAAGAAGAAAAGATATTATATATATAGTATATATAATTAATATTATATAATATATATATATATAATATATAATATATATATATTTAAATATAATATATATATATTATATATTATATATATATTATACTATATATATATTATATGGATGTAAAATCCGGGATCCGCAATTCACAATTTAAAACATTTCCGCATCCATCAATTATTAAATGCGAATGTTGCGGATGTATTTAAAAATATAGAAAATATTTTTTTTAATTTCATATATATATATATATTATAAATATATAATATATTATATATATATATATATATATATATATATATATGATATATAATATATATACATAATATATATATAGATATATATATATATATATATATATATATATAATTATAATATATATATATATATATATATATATAACCGCGATAAGAAGTATATATAAAAGGCTTCGATTTTCCTCGCGTTGCAATTATAAATGCAACTTCCTTAAAGTATCTCACCGGATACTGAACGAAAATATTTTGAAAATGTTTAAATGATTTTTAAATTGACTAAATAGCGAAAACTTCGTGCAGGGCCTGTCTCAACACACAATCTCACTCATATATATTTGTTTGATCAGAAAAGTTTTGAAAAATAAGAGATTATAAAAAAAAAAAATTTGTTCGCTACATAAATATTTTTTATTTACATTTTTCCACTTATGCGCAATTCCAATTATTAGCAATTATTAATAGTATATAGATATATATAATATATATATATATATATATATTTTATATATATATATAATATATATATATATATATATATATATAATATAATATAATATATAATAATATATATATATTATAATCTATAATAATATAGTATCATATATAAATATATATATATATAGAATAGTTATTTTAGTATTATATATATATTATTATATTATTAGATTATTATTATTATTATATTATATTATTATTGATTATTATATTATATTATTATTAATTATTATTATTATTATTATTATTAGTCCTCGAATGTTTTAATTGGGTGTAAAGTGTGTAACACACACCGGAACAGAAAAATGTAGTAAGAGAATAGACGTAAGTCAAAAGAAGAAACCAGCCTTACCACCCCATTTATACTTTTTAGAACCCGTCGCAGTCAGAAAGATCCACCCTAGAGCTTCAAGGAACCGCGACGGACCCTCTGTAGCATCTCGTTTCAATGTGGGGTCATCCCCTGATTCAAAACCATCAAACCATACCCTCCTTACCAAACCCTTGAAATTCACTCCATTATGCACCTTTCTTCTCGCCTTGCCAAACTCACATTTCCTCTCCTCCAGGCATCATTTACTGACTCACCACTTTTCTTCGTCCCCAGGCACGCGTCGATCCCAACACACTCACCACTATTAATCCGCTTAACCAAACCGAGCTATCATCCATCCATTCCACATGACCAAACCATTCTCAATTGTACTCTCGTTATTCTCTCATGTAACTCCCTTCTCTCACACACACAACGCCCCTAAGTACTCATTTCTCATATTATCAATTCTGCCACACCTAACACACCCGCTAATAGATTGCCATCCGAACCAGCATTGTATCTCTAGGATCTGATACCCTATTCCAGACCCATAGTTGTTACACTACTGTACATAACACAGTAACAACATGCCTTCATGCAAAGACCCTAAAGCGCAAACTCAACAATAGCCTTTTACATCTACCCAAGGATTTAATTACACAGCTGCCTTCCTTACCCTTCACAAACTTCTGACTACACTCCTCCATCATCCGTTCCCTTTTCATCCAACATATACTCTACATATTTAAAAACTCAGACACCTTTTTCCAGTTGCTCACCATCCAAACATAACTTCACACCGAGGACTGGCTTCACTCACAACCATAACCTTGATCTCTTATCTACCGTTACTTTCAAACCACTCCATTTTTACACACCCTGCAAATCCCTCTATCAATCATTTCTCAATTATTTGTCAGAATAAAAGATAATTTACATTCTCAGGACATTAATTGTTGTCACTTTATTTCTTTCCTGAGAAAATGTAATGAAACCTGTAAAGTGTATACACTTTCATGACATAAAGAAACTTAAAACAGAACAATCTATAATTATAGCATTAGAAATAAAAAGACAGTTTGAGCCATAGCTTTATTCGATTCATTACAGAAAATCACTTGGAAAGCCACTTTTAGTAAAAGTGTGAAACTATGATATTTAATAACCATTCGATGAACACGTCCCAAAGCCAGTATCTCTATGTCCTATTAAAAAGGATTACAACCCTCTTTAGAAACACCATAGCAAGAAAGACTCCCGCCTTAGCAGTGCTTTCGATCGAGAAAGACAAACTATTATCTATTATCTATTATTATTAAAAATTCAAATTTTAATAATAAAGTGATTGATATATTTTTACTCAATCAAAAGATAGAAGAAGCGGACTTTCTTTTAAAATAAAATTGTTAAAAATGTAAATTACATAACTTTTTTAAAATTATTGTAAAATTTTTTAATTCTTCTAGATTAATGCTTTGGTCATCATATGCTCTCTTTTTAAACACACACGCACTCACACGCACAGCACACACCACACACACACACACACACACACACCACACACACACACATATAATAATTATATATATATATATATATATAGTATATATATATAATATATATATATATATATAATATATATATAATATATGTATATATAATATCAATATATAGATATATATATACGTTATAATATATAAAATATATATATATATATATATATATATATATATATAATATATATATATATATATAATATATATATATATATATATATATATATATATATATATATATAATATACTATATAAATATATATAATATTATAATAATATATATTATATATAATCAAAATAAAAAAGTTAAAAGAGAAAAACTGTCTAAGCTGACATCAAAAATTGAGCAAACCCTTCAACTACCCTTTCTTCCATACACTCTATAATAATCAGTTAATAGATTTCATGAATAATGTTTCTCATGGATTTTCGAATTAGATTCTTTTCAATATAAATTTAACTACATTTTGAAAAAGAGAAGAAAATCTTCACTGCTGTAATGAGCGATTCTGGAGCAAATATGAAAAAAGTACTTGTCCTCACTATGGGCTAAATAATTTGGATTGTACAGTACATAAACAGTCTAGCAAATTAAAAAGTGAAGCAGACTCGCAAGAAGTAAAATAAATAACCTTCTTTTTTTCAAAGGTCCGCAACAATTGAGCTCATTTCCATCATTCAACCACTGTCTCAAGAATGTTTAAAGAAAATTGAAGGAAGAGAGCTGAAAATGCATATAAAATAGTATATATAATATATTATATATAGATATATTAATATATATATAGTACTTATTATATATACTATATATATATATAATATATATAATACTATATATATATATATAGTGTATAATGATCAAAGTACATTATTGTGCTTGTGTGGTTTTAATTTAAGTGTTACCTTGTGTTGGCTTCAACTTACTTATGTGTGCGTGTTTTATTTCGATGTTTAACTGTGTGGCCGGCAATCTAATTATTACCTATTATATAATTATATATAGTAATATATATATACATGTATATGTAAATATACTTATTATATATATATATATACATATATAAATATATATATATATCCTATACAATATATATACTATATATATATATAATAATATGTTATATATATATTATAATAATATATATATATATATTATACTCACAGTGTCCCAAATCCCGCATATACTAATAATATTAAATATATACTGGCTAGCTATCCTATAGTAATCAATATATATATATTTGATAATATATATGATATATTTATAATATAGTATATTATATAATATATATATGTGTATACTATATACTACAGAGGTGGCATCGTTACTCAAAAAAAAGAAGTAGTTCCGTTATCTCTAGCTCCGTTACTAAAAATAGTAGTGTCCTTATCGTTATTCCGTTTCTTTAAATGAAATATTATTATATCTATCTGACCGTGTATTCCTTACTCCGTTTACTTTTAGTTTGACTACTGACATTAATAAGCGAACCTTACGTAATTTATAGTTTGTGTATATTTAAATTTTCATCCGTAAGTCGATAGTTATTAAAAAATCGGATTACGTCCTCTATGTTAAAGACCCGTAGAACACTCTAAAGACTTGTCCCTTACAGTCCACCAACGAATTTAGGCCCATCCAAGCCACCTTTCTCTGCCATCACAGCTCTCCTTACGACAGTCTCCTAATTATCTTCTATGTGCGCGACCACCTATTAAATTACTAACAACATCTCTATCTATCTAGATCAGAGCTGCGAGAGCGACGAGCGTTACAGCGTCGCGGCGCTTCCAGTCTGCTCACCATCTATCATAACTTCCCACTGAGGACTGTTGCCTCACTCGCCAAACATAACCTTAACTCTTATATACTTTACTTCAAACACCTTATACCACCACCCTGCACAAATCTCATCTACCAATCCTTCAAACTCCTCTATTCTCAGACTAATTTCTCCTCAGCGAGAGAGAGTCCCACTGAACATCTAATCATCTTATGTCTAAAATAGGATAGAACCTCTTTCCCCTATACTCACATCATTCGCGAGTGCGTCCACATCGCGTCAACGTTTTACT
>JABUQX010047016.1:15000-20000 GCA_015478945.1 Trachelipus rathkii
GTATATCGTACGTCTTTTGTAGGATATATATTAGGTTCTGAAATATGGGTCAATATTTGAATGAAAATATGAAAATTGGAAAAATTTTAATTTTTAAGTTTTTAATTTTACTATAAAATGTAAGATAGTGAAATGCTGAAGAGGAGCAACATGTCTGTATTTAAAACGTTTTATTATAGGATCCATAGTATGTTCTGAAATATGGCTGAAAATATTTGAATCAAAATTGCAATATAGCATAAACATTGCAACCCTTGTAACTTTTTACCTGAGGGTTAACAATCTTTAATTTGACTATAGCATATAAGAAAGTGACCTACTTAAGAGGACCGACAAGTTTGTTTATCCTACATTTTTATGCCATTTTTGCATGATTTATTATATATATATATATATATTAGTTATATGTATATATAATTAATATTAGTAGTATAAGTCTCGAAATTAGAAAGTCTATATAATGTTTATATATATAATTATATGATAACGTAATGGAATAAGAATATAATATATAGCTCAAAGGAGACTATGGGCTACGTTTCCTCCTATTACAGACTAATTGATTACTATCTTATTATATTATACTCATATTCTTTTATTATCCATTTATCTTCTTTAATATTTGGAGCTAAATTACTACTTTTACTAATTAACTTAAACTGTTTCAGAGGTACTCATAGTAGCAGTAATAATATATTATATTCTGAGGTATCTCACTCACTGTTCTCATATCAGGTCCATATTTTTATATTATTAGTTTGATGTGGAGTATTTTTGTCTCTAGTTTCTGTATATACTTATTATATATAATATATAATTATCTATATCTAGATCATCCTTTACGTGAATCGTCAATTATTCCCTTAAAATTAGAGGTTTTATTAAAGGCTTACTTCGAGTAGATTGACGCTAGCGAGTTCTTATGGCATTAGCTGCTTGTATTTGTACAAGTGTGTACTGCAATCATATATATTCTTATATAATATTATTTGACATGTTCTCTCATAATCCACATCCCATATTCAATAACTTTGTAACACAGTTAGGTAATGATTTTTTTGTATTTTAGGTAAGAAAAAATTTAAAAAAAATTGATTTGCCTATTACAAAGAACTTATTTTTCTCTTATTTATATTTTGATACCTCTGTCTCCGAGAATATTTACTTATTTATTTAGGATACATTTCCATTTAATATTTATATTAGGGAGTCGTTTATTTCAACGTAAATATTTATTATTTGTCGTCTCACAATATATATATATAATTTTTGTCTCACTATACCTTCTCTATACTATCCTTACTACAACACCTATATATAATATATATCACTATATAATAAATTGAAGTGTTACTAAGTACTGAAAACACTTATAATATATAATTATATTATGATACTATATTAATATTATATATAATATATAATATATATATAATATTAGATATATATATACTATATATAGATGGTCAGATTTTTCAATGCACACTACGTGTAACTTTGAGGAACGGCAGCGTCCTACAGTAAAAAACACATTATTTTGGTATCAGCCGAAAGAATTCTAAGGACTGAGATGTTAATTTTTTATTTTTTTTTTTTATTTTTTTTTTTTTTTTTTTTTTTTGGCTTATTCATCGAAAATATTTTAAAAAATTATTTCCCCCCCCATTTAGGGGCTCGAGCTGACGCCGACGGGGATCAGAGGGGGGGACGTTCCATACCCGGAGGGGATATGATACGGAGAACCCGCCGGACACCCAAAGACCAAGAGAGCGGGGTCCGCGAGACCATCCCCGGAAGGGGGGGAATATTCCCCCCGTCGTCCACCGGGAGCTCCGAGAGACCCCGACTTCCTGCCACTCACTTTATGCGTTTTACCCACTATGGTATGTCCTTATATATGTTAAAAAAACTAATAATTTATTAACTCGTAAACTTGGTATTACTTAACTAAAGAATACCATAGGGTAAACCGCAAGATGGCATGAGTCGGGGTCTCTCCGCCTCCTCCGTGACGTACGGGGGACTAATCTCCCCCTCCCGCGTGGATGGTCCCCGAACCCCGCTCTTGGTCTTTTTGCGTGGCGGGGGTTCCCCGACCATCGTCAAAGGTATGATAACAGTCCCCCCTCTCTGTCCCCGTCGGCTCGAGCACCCTAAATGGGGGGAATATTATTATAAAATAATTTTCGATGAAAAAAAAAAAAAAAAAAAAAAGTTAAATCCCATCATTACTTCAAATTTTCCGCTGATTCCAAATATATAATTTGTTTTACGTAGAGCTGCCGGCTAGTTACATAATGTGAGCATTAAAAAAATCTGCCCACCTAATATATGATATTATATTAATATATTATATATATATATTATATATATATATATATATAATAATAATTACTTATAATATATATAGTAATGGACAAAGTCATTTATGACTTTGATCTAAAGTAAATTATTTAATTTTAACTTAATTATAAATAATGGAAATCAAAACAGAATGGTAAAATCGGGGAAATGATTGTTTAGTTATATAGATTGAGAAAAAAATACTAAACCAACTCTGTAGTTTTTACTTTAACTCGGCGGGGAATATTACTACGGAAAATATTTTGCCTGCAGCGTTATTTTCAATATACATCGTTTGCAGTCTTAAACTTGAAACTCGTCGGGGAAGGGTGTGCTTCATTTGTCTCAAAAATGCAGTTTTTTTAAAAGGAAAATGATTTACAATATTCCCGTATTTACACATGAAAAGTCTAAATAATATAAAAAAAGCTCATTGAAATTAAGTTTAGAAAAAATTGTTCAATTATAAGTTTCTTTAGTTGTAAATTTAAAATTGTTAAGAATATACCAAAAACATCTTTTTCTACGCCCGCCATTATGTTTGTCGAGGATCGTTGAATCTAAAAATAGTTACCTTCAAAAAAATATGGCACAAAAAAATTCCATGACTACAATAGATTCTATATGTGTTAATTTTGGTTGTATATAATATATAAATTATAATATAATATATGAAAACCAACATTCGCACCAATCTATATACATTGGCTAACTACACACACTACCACTAATATCTAAGCTACAAACACAAGGAAAATGTAGATATTCTTATCGTTCATCGCTCACAATATTTCTTTCTTTGCTTATTTCACGTATATATATAATCTCTCCCCCTCTTCTAAGCACAAAGTTAAAACTAATATAATACATTACCTATAAACCTCCTTACCATATTAATCCCATAACCTAAATACTATTTATATCAATATCAGCTTTACTATCCTGAGTTTTATTCACACACAAAATAGCTTGATTTTAAAGCGAGGAGATAAGAGCAAACACAGGACAAGAGAGATTATGACTATAGGGCTCGGGGGAAGCCCGATATCGTCCCCCGGAGCAAGAAAATAGGGGCGACGGAGACCAATTCCTCCTTCCCTTTACCAAGGTGTCAGCTCAATGTGCACGCCGAGTTGATAACCCTTCGTCTAAACACTTAGCAGTATATACCAAACCAACATATTTACAACTAGCAAGCTCGTGCGCGTTGAGTTTTAACGAGGGAGCACCACTCAGCCTTAACCAAACACCGCAGTATGCTGTGCAGAGAGCGCGCCAAATTACGAAATTACTGAAAAATCTCCGCCAAAGCTGTATAGCACTGTAGTCATCATCCCGGAAACGCCGCCGTGCAAAATGACTATGCCAATACAACACCATAGTATACATTCACTGGCTGAATATTCCTCAGCAGGGAGGTTTTTGAAACGTTATGGATAGTACACATATGTTCAACATACAAGAATAATATTAAAGACTGACGACGTAGTCCGATACATAACGTAAAGAGGCTAACAAATATCCATCTAGGCGCTAACACAGATCACTTCACTAATCAATTATCATGCAAATACAAAATGCAAATTTCCCAGAATATAATATACAGAATCCAATTCTAACGGGGACCCACATCGCAAAAAATCAATGATATACCTCTGTATTGCATTTATATTATAGTAAAATACATACTTACATATTTAAGTTTATTCTCCGGAGACAGTATAAGACTGAAGATTATCCTTATACAAAATGATAATTATCTGAAAACATGGGTTCACAAAATAAAATTTCAGGACAACAACCAATGAACACGAAAATTAAGGGCAGACTTCAACTCGAACTACACACTGAACTGCATGAAATAGAGAATTACAAGGATAAAATAGAATTAATGCGAGTATGGTTTGTGGGTATGTGGGCATGTGCTATAAATGTACGTAAAACTTAAAGATATGTGCTTATTATATGTGTCCTCGAGAACAGATGCCTGAGTTGACTCAAATTTAGAGTAAAAGAATTATTAGCTCAATATGGACTCTCCAAATACTTATAAAATACGGTTTCTTCATTCACCAAATTAGAATGCATGAAGATTACAATGGCTGACTCACTATAAGTAGTATAAATAATCACCTTATTATACGTATACAAAGTAGTTCTTATATAATATATGCATTTATTTATTTTTATAATTCTAGAGAGTATTATAGTAAATAGATATATATATAAAATAAACTAAAAATAATAAAATATATTATATATATTATATTTTTATATAATAATTAAATATTTTATATATATATATATTATCTATAATTATAAACTATTTTATAATATATTACATAAAATATAAATTACTAAAATTATATTATCACAACTTTAAAATTATTATCAGAAAATCAAATTATCCATTTCTAAAATTTTTACTTTTCGTGAATTACTCATTTTTTAAAACAATTAGCAAATTTAAATGTATTTACCTTTTTTTATAATTTAAAAAATTTTACTTACTTAATTGAAATTATATTTAATTTTCATCCTAAGTTTTAAGACTTTCAAGTGGTTTTTGACTATATTATCATTTCTAATAATTTAGACTTTAAATGCCACCCCTGGCCACGCATTCTCGGCCCGCCGGCCACTCGGCTATAAGTGGT
>JABUQX010047016.1:25000-36178 GCA_015478945.1 Trachelipus rathkii
ATTCGGATTACTGGATTGGAACATGGGCAATTACAAGATTGACTGAACATGAAAATTCCGAGTTCCGTCCAATCTGTGTGATTGTATGTTTTGATGGTCTCCGCTGAGAAACTAAGTATTCATTGTACGTAGAGTTTGACTAAGCAGTCTGCTCTGCTCATTAGAGAAGAAGTAAAAGTATTAGGAGAAATGTACGTACTAAGGCAGGAGTTATTGCTTAGTCTTGATTATATGTAAAACTTTTTTCTGACCGGAAGGTTACCATTCCGAAGGGGCTTGATGGAAATGCAATTAGGTAGCTTGTTGTCTGGCTTGTTCATATGGAAAATTGTTGATACGATGTGGGTCTGGAAACTTATTGGCAAGAATTTGACTCTCTTATTGTAGGCAAAATCACCTTGTTATTTCTCTAATGTTCAAAAAATTCCTGGCAATATGGAAGCACTTTCTTTATTTATAGCACATAGCAACTTAGATAGAACTACTATCCAGATTTATGTGCTGGGAAAGGTAATCAGTTTGTTAGAATAAGTGAATTGGTTTATACAGTAAAAATTTCAGTGGAAAGAAGTTTATTTTTCTATTTATTGTTTGCATGTTTCCACTCAGACATGAGTTGGAGCGTTGGGCATAAATGATGGCAGCTGTTAGCTTTGTCTCAGTGCATCACGAATCCATTCAGTCACAAGAGGGTAGCGCCTAGAGAGAACAGCTCTTTATTCGTTGATTCTTATTATCAATTCCTGGTCATGGCGTACAGAGTAAAAGAACTAGCGGGAAACGGGGAGTGATTTTTTCACTGCAACAATCGAATTAGACGCATAGCAGTGCATTCGTCGTTGTGCGGAGGTCGAGACTTTTGATTGCTGATAATGCTGCTAATATATTGTGTCAGGCGGATGATATTCTTGGCCTGCAATAGAGAATTAAAGAGGTCAACATCTAGTCCATATGTTCATAACCAATAGGTGGGTTCAGTTTGGGCTCATTTCGCTTAATCTAGTAGGGATCTGGTAGCGGGCTGCGCGGGCATGCAGGTTGTAAACAGGCGGTTCTTTTTTGCTTTGCTTCAGAATCTTTAATTTTTTCTCGGGATCTACGCAAATGCAGTTGGGGTATCTTGATAATCTTTTCTATCAAAAACTAATGCTGTCAAGACACTATGTGGGACAGAGGTCGTCAGCTTCGAGCAGAGCTATATAAAAGTTTAAGGACAAAGGTTTGGAGAGTCTATTGTTAGGGCCTTTAAACCTATATAGGAGGCGGTGAAGATAAAATGAGAGACCAGTCATTCAGCAAGAGGCAAGGGAATTTTGAAAAAATTGAGTGACTATAGAAAGACTCTTTTCGTGTCTGTAAAATGGGAACCATAGTACTTGAAAGATTTGATGTTCCTGTAAGTGAGAAGAATGTGCAGAGTTGAAGATTTTGGACTTATCTGTCGGTTCACTGGTGTGATGGTAGGTATCGTGATACTTTCTGTGTAACTTAGTTAATTGGAAGGACTTTGGACAGGTTCATTAGAAACCTAGCGTTTAGAAATTGTGCAAAAGATATTAATTTTTGAAAAACTGCTGGTTAGCGGTTGAACGATGCTTAGAAATGTTATCTAAACTAAGATCGTGGAGAAAGAAGAGAAATTATCAAATATGCATTCTCAAAGCCCAAGCTTTCAAATACTTATTACGATTTTAAACCGTGTCAGGACAGATTTTAAATAGAAGGTTTTGCATACATGCGAAATTTTCAGAAAATGTTTTTATTTCTTATCAGTATATCTCACGGAAACCGACCCAGACGACATTCATAATTCATCAGGCTAACATTATTACAAAAAATCTTATAGGCTGTGGCCCGACTTAGTAGTAAGATTGTTAAGGAGGCAGAAATGCGTTCATTTAGAAATGCTGTTTGCCTTTAGAGAAGAAGGTAATTAGGGTAGTCTACTACTTTGTCCCAATAACACAAATATTTTATATACCAAAAGTCCTGTCATGATATGGGGTAGTCTACCAATCTGAAATATTTTGCCTTTAAAATTATTTTTTGTGATGATAGCTCCTTGCTTACATAGACTGGCTGGGCAGCTTTGGTAAGGCTGAAAATCGATCTCCAATCTTAGAATTTGGTTAACAATTATGGTCGTTACGTTCGTTGGTGGCCGGTCCCAAGTCCCCAACAGCGTTTAGTTTCATCTTGCTGTACTTGCTACTGAAAATGATCTCACCGTAAAATTAGATTACGACGAAGAAATGCAGGAAAGCATGGCGGAGATTAAGTGGAAAGGGCGATAACGAAGAAAGTAGAAGATGGAATTCGAAGAACCAATGTATAATCCGATATGTTATTGATACGGATGGATAACTATTATATATTAATTATATATATTTATATAATATATTAGTAGGATGTTACTTGTATGGTTTTATATGCTAGGTCAATATGCTATAAAGTACTATTAGTGACAATTCTGTTTTCTCTAGACTTATATTCATAGAACCATAGGTTCCGTATACCGACGGGCGGTAAATTTCTTTTTGGGCCCATGGCTAGAGTAGGGTTAAAGTGCGGGGCCTGTATATATATATTTTTAACGTATATTATTATGATACTAGGTATATCGGGGTTTGTTTTTATGGGTACGTGGTTATACGTGATTATTTTATTTTATTTTCTATCCTTTATGGCCTGCGTCCGCTATTATAAGTACCGTGATATATAGCGTATATGTGAGTTAATTTAGTATTATTGAGCTATTATTGAGTACAGTACCTTAACTTATTCACCATTATATCGCTACATGATCTTGAATTAGAAGCCAAGAAATAAAGTTGGACCATGTAAGCAATCGTTATGGTGAGTGTGGATTTAGAAAGCTATCTTCTGTCGATCTCCGTGGCTCTGATACTTTTTAATTTTCTTATAGTTAATCAAAAAATGAATATATTTTATGGTGACGTGAAGCAGCCCTAGCCGGAACGGTTATCCTTTGGATTCGGACTCACAGGATGGTAATTGAGGGACTACCCTGAGATGGAGAAAGAGCACGAGATAGCGAGGAAATTGGTTAAAAAGAGAATGGCTTATAAGGAACTAAAGGTTAACCAGTGCATGCGAAAGGTTCAGAAAGGGTTGATGAGACCTTAATACAGAAAGAAAAGATGAAGTAGGAAATATGAGCAGAACCAATAGATTGAAAAATGGAAATAAGATTTTAAGGAAATACAGAATGGGAGCAGCAAAAGAGGTCCTGGGAGAAAAGAGAATAAGTAGAAGGGAAGGAGGAAAAAGACAGCTATGCGTTGGAGGACTGATGAAAATGTGAAGATTTGCATATGGACTCGATAATGAGGAATTAGGGGGCATAGGGCGAGGTGAAGGGGAGTGTATGCAAAGTAAAAACTGATAGAAAATATGATTTGAGATTTATGTTGAAAGCGGAGAGATTAAACTATTTGCAGATTAAGGATAATAAAGAGGGAGGAGTATGAAGCATCATCGGGTAACAAATTAGGGTCAGAACTGAAGAGAACATGATGGGTAGACAACAGAAAATTATTTAATCTATGGACTTGTGCTGAGATGTATGAGAACGCTCGAAGAGAGGTATCCCGAAAACGCTTAACGTCATTTAATGAATAAGGAGGAGAAACGCCTGGTAACGGAAGAGAGGAGGACTGCTGGGGAAAGAGGGTGGGAGAGTAGATACCTTGTTTGATGGAATTGGTTGAGGATTTGGTGATGTTTTGGTTGGAGGTGCAGAGGTTGGCAGAAAGTTGCAACGATTGTATGTGGGCTGGAGGTATAGGCAGACCACAGGACGGAAGGTGATGGTGGTTGTGCTTGACGGTGTGGGTGAAATACAGAGAGCAAATCTGAGAAGAGCTAAAGAAATGGAAAAAAGCCCAGGAACCGTATTGGAGCTCCTGAATCTGGGCTGAATGAGGAACATGGAATCCTTGGAGAAGGGAGGTGGGAAGTATAGGCTACTACAGGAGGGATTACGTGAGAATTGGTGAGATATGAGGACAAAGAGAGGAGATCCATGCAGTTCGGGAATGGGATGTGGAGAGTCGGTGATTTGCGCCTTAATTAGGGTCGTTTGTATATGAAAGCCGAGGATTTAAAGTAGTATTTGTTTTATCTAACGGGACATGATGGCCGATGTACGCGGGTCTTACTGAAGGGTGAGTTTGGGCATATCATAAAGGTTACATAGTCGAGGGAGAATATCTGGTTGGAAGGTAGACTGAGAATCAAATAGTTTGAAGATAAGAGACTAGGGAGAGTTGTTCAGTATGGTGCTTCAGATGCGGGGTGAAACAGTACAAATGGGATCCCCAATCTTTCTGGCGTCGCAATTACAATGATGGATTGAAATAGTACACCAAATTAGAGTGGAAAGTTAATCCATTATAGGACAGTTCTATTCTCGATGGTGCCGCGTGCCACATTTTGTAGACTTTGAACGCACATGTTGGGCGCCTTTTGCTATAGGATTGATGGTTAGATCAGGAATTGAGCACGTGCCATCAGGCGATAGAGCACACTTGGGCCTTGTTCTCGCAGCCCGAACTTCACCTGCAAAACCATCCTTCCTTCTCTACTACCTGCCTCCCGTTATCTTATTTTCTCTGTACTTGCAGTACGTGGACTTTTTATTGCTCTTTTAATAATTTTTCGTGTAAATTTCATGAAAATCTTCGTCGTCCAGTGCTCGCCATAGCTTTTTCCCATCAATCCTATCAAAGGCCTTCTCAGAAGTCTACAAAGCGTTCGCACATCTGCTTCCTTATTATTCCACTCTAATTGTTTTTTCCTATCATCAATTTTCTATGTAGAATAGATTGATCGCATTGTAAACTTTTTCCCCGCTCTGAAGCCATACTGCCAACTTCCTAGTTTAATATCTTCAACTTTGATTCCCAGTCTCCTTTCCAATATTCTTCTCGTATATTTTGCTAGGCATACTTATTCTAGGGTAAGCTATCATCTCTTGTACCTGTTACATTCTTTTATCTCCTTTACTTAGGTATAAAATACGGGCAAATCACCGCTCTAAACTCCTTATGGTCGTCAGGTTATTCTTCGTCTGGTTGTCTCGCATTGGATCTCATTTTAGTTAATATCTAGTACCATGATCTTCCACTCCTTCTTCCGAGTCCCTTGTAGGTTAGTTAGAGCATTGTCGAGTCCAGCGGTGCTGGGCGGTTCTTGCGCGATTTCGCTCATAGCGTTCTTAGATTGCACCTTCTCCCGTAATTTGCCCGCATGTTCCCAGAGTCGGACTTCGGTCCTTTTCGCCGCTCCTTTTCTGCGCTGCTCGCGCAAACGTTTACCGGGTCGGGTGTCTTCCATCTCCGAGGTTCTGTGGGCATTCCTCTGGAGAGGCTGTCACAAATCGGTGCAAACAATATTTCGGCGTCATTATGGTTGGAGGTTCTTCTCCATCTTCCAGAGCGCGGTCCTCCTCCTCTACCAGCGTGTTTGGCTCTCCTTGGGTAGTTTCATTATGGACGAATGCCGTTTCTGGTTCTTTCGAGTTCTCATACTTTAGCAATCCATAGCTTTTAATTTTTTTGTTCCCATCAGTTTCTCCTCGATTACTTGACCTATTTTTTTACCCATGGTGATTGCCACCTGCTTGCATACTTCCCTTCTTTTCTCCCTTTTCTTTGTTTCTTGCTTCAACATAATCCAATCTATTTTTCTTCAGTTTTTACTTTTATCCATTTCCTGTATGCCCTATTCTTATCAGTTATGGCAGTCTTTCACTTCATCGTTCCACCATGCTGTCTTTTTCTTCCTCTCTCTTACTTTTCTCTTTTCTCCCAGGACCTCTTTTGCTGTTCCCATCATATTTTCTTAAATTTATTCCATTTTTTCATGGCGTAGTGTTGTCTCATATTGTTCTACTTGTCATTCTTTCCTGGCGTGTATTATATGAGTTCTCTATCAAAAGTGCGTCTCTTTCGTTGTCCTGCGCGGTTAGCTTTCTTTCATAGGCAGAGGGTTATCTCTTTTATACGCAACTGTTCCTCGGGCTTATCTCATCTCTCGTCCTAATCCTCATTATTCCGCAACTACCATCCTGTGCCGCATATCCAAAGGAGTACGTTCGGGTAGGTTTCCTCTTCAACGTCCATAAAAATACCTTTCTTTTATTGTAGTCAATTTTAACTAAATCTATTGCGGATGAATTATTTCCCTACGTAATCTTTCTTATAATCCACACATCCATCTGTACCAGGTCCCACTTATTGCTTTCTTTCATCATTATATATATATATATATATATATATAAGGGTGGTATGATTATTTGGGGTTTACTATATATATATATAGTAATATATACATATATATATGATATATATACTTTATATATATATATATACTTTCTGGGTGGTACTGATTATAATGGCTTATCAGGCCCGCATTTAACTACTCTAGCGTCCATGGGCCCAAAAAAAATTTACGCCCGTTTTTAAATATTATATATTAATTTATCTATTAAATTAAATATAATATATTATATATATTTACTATATATTATACTTATATATATTTTTATTTCATTTTATATATCTCTATATTTATATTTACTATTATATATATTAAATTATTATATATCTTATTACCTTATAATTCTTATCAATACTTTCTCATTATACTACATTTATCATGTCAATTAAATGATTCATTACAGTTTTTCGTCTTTCCTTTTCGTTAGCAAATTTGGCAAATAATATCTTTATAATCTAATTTTAACGGTGTTGATCATTTTCAGTTAGCAGATACATGCAAGATGAAACTAAAATCGCTGTTGGGACTGGGACTGAACGGTAAATAATTTTAAACCTCTTCTTATTAGATTGGAGAATGAATCTTTCAGCTGATGGCAGTTATGTAGCAGGAGTAACATAATAATAATTTTAAAGCTAATATTCCAGATATTGGATATAAAAAAATCGCAAACGAATTTGGTAATAATAAAATATTTGTTTTATTGGTACAAGGTTTTCTATGATTCTACCATTACTTCATTTCTTTCTAAAAAGGCAAACATGTTAAATGACCGCCATTCTGCTCCAAAATCTTCTAAGTCGGATCGATAGATTTTTTATTGTAATATTTTATAGCAAATTATTTATGAATGTCGTCTGGTCGGTTTCGGAGGATTTTATAAGAATAAAAACTTTTCTGAAATTCGCTGTATGCAAAACTTCTATTTAATTGATGCTTTTTTCCTGCTAATATAGTTAATTGAAGCTTGCTTGAAGAATTCGTATATTTGATAATTTTCTTCTTCCTCAGATCTAGTTAAGATACATTCTTGATGTCTTTTTGGTAAAGATTTTCAAATTATTTCATTTGGCAGCAATTTTCGTAGTTCTAATGACTTCCCACATTTCATTAACTACAGTTACTACAGAGAGTTATACAAAATTAATAACGGTGGCCACATCCATATTTTCAGATTGCAATTTTTTATTTACAGAATCAAATCTTTCAAGTATTGGTTCCCATTTTACAGACAGAAAGAGTATTTTATAGTCACTCAATTTTTTCAAAATTCCCTTTTCCTCTTGCTGAATGACCGGTCTCTCATTTTTATCTTCAGTTATATAGTTTTAAGCCTTAAACAATAGGCTTCCAAACCTTTGTTTTACTTTATAAGCTTCTGCTCGGAGCTGACGAACCTTGTACCCGCACATAGTGTTTTGACAGCATATTTTTTGAAGAAAGATTCTAGAGATACCCCAACGATGCGCAGAAGCCTTGACGAAAAATTATAAATAGATTCTGAAGTCAAAAGCCAAAAAAAGAACCGCCTGGTTTACAAACCTGGGCAGCGGCTTAGATCCCACTAAATTAAAAGGGAATGAGCTGAACATGGTAATGAAATATGCTAGATGGTTGACCTCTTTTAATTCTTATTTCAGGCCAGAATATATATGTCCTGAACCATACTTATCAGGCATTATCAGCATGTTTGACCCGAACCATGCTGCTTATTGTCTAATTCATTTGCAATCGAGAAAAATCAATCACCGTTGTCCGCGCTAGTTCTTTTTTTACCCTGTACTTAGACCAGCGATTTTTGTAAATACAATCTTCCTAAAAAAGCGTTCTGGTTAGGTTCGTACCTTCTTTCGATAATATATCTGATGATAAAGCTCAGCTGATCTTTATGCAGTAATGTCTGGAGTGGAATGAACAATAATAGAAAAAATACTTCTTTTTCCTGAATTTCTTCACTATTTTCACTGATTACCTTTCCCAGCCATAATTTGGATATGCTTTCTTCCGTAAGTGCTAATGTGATAAATAGGATGAAGTGCTTTCTTTCTTTGCCAAGAATTTTGATTCATTGGAGATAGGTGATTTATGTAAAAAAGAGTCAAATTCTGCAATAAGTTCCCGACACATCATAAAATTTCAATTTTGAACAGAGCCAGCTATTTCATGCATCGCTCGGAATGGTAACCTTCCGCAGGAAAGTTTCTTATAACAAGCAATAACTCTTATGTAAGTAGTCATTTCTTTCCAATACTTTACTTCTTCTCTCGGTGCGCGGAGTAGAGAGAGCGGAGAGTCTAACGTGATTGACCTTCACTCTGGACGATTTCGAATCATAGCGTGAGAGACATGAGCGAGAGCGACGCGGAGTGATGAGCGAGACGGACTCTCTCACCTTCGCTTCACGCAAGTATGTGGTGTTCTGATGAAGGTTCGCCCATGGCTCCAAATCGAGTATAATGATCCTTCTGATTTACAAACTGAGATCCAACACACGCCTCAAAAAGTTTTTACCACAGGACCACAAAAGACGAATTATTGACTGTTAGAGTACACTAAATAGTCACGGTTTCAACGCAGCCATTCTTGCCATGTCAAAAGTTTTCCGAAATAGGCACGTTGTTATTAAGGAAATCTACTTTTATCTGGATTATAATTCTACCTTAGAATGTAAAGAAGCATATTGTCCCTTGAAGTTTTGATTAAATCCATTTTTAGGCAAAGTTTGTCTCGCGTGGCTTCAACTAACCTTCCATAAAATGGTCATCGCTTGGTATATCAAGATTTCTTTGTCCTTGTGCTTACGAAGATACCGTGATTCACTGGAATCCACAGGAGTAATGCAGTAGAGCGAGAGTAGTTAGGTGCACGAGGATACATCCTGCTATATTCACAGTGATGATCCGTGTTATCGTTATGCATCAATGAACTTTAAAACTTGCTTCAGACTTCATCCGCACTCACGACGAGAGTCCAGAATTTGCCGCGCTCCATTTGTCGCCTCGGCAGAATTTGCGCCTGGGCCTGGCCATAAGGGCCCATGCTTTATATACGGCCAATATATATATATTATACTCATATATATATATGTGGATGTATACTAACTAGTATATATACATATATATATATATATATATATATAAGTATATACTATATTTTTTAGTTATATATTATATATATATTATATATTACGTATTAATATCTGATGTATGTATGTAATCTATTCTATCTATCTAATCTATACTATTTATTTATATTTTAGTTCATATATATAACTATCATATGTATACAGTCTTATATATAATATTTCATGTTATATTATATTTAATATAATATATATATACTTATAATAATATTTAATTTATATATACTATATTATATATATATATATTATAAATATTAATATATGGTATTTGGTATTTGGGTGTCGCGGATTCCTCCGCCCCTCCCCTACCGGGGTATGGAAAACGTCCCCCCTGTGTTTCCCCGTCGGCTGCGAGTCCCCTACATTGCGTGTATACCTTTTACAAATAGATTATTTACTATATATATATAATCTATATATATATATTATTTATATATATTTAATATTATATATATAATATATATATATATATTTATTATATATCAGTATATATATACTATATTATATATATATGTATAATATATATATATAATATATATTACTATTAAATTTACATTTATAAATAATTAATTATCAAAAATATTAAAAATTAATTAAAAAAAATAAATATTTTTATTTATATAAAATATATTTTATAATATATTTATAATATTATATTAATATATATTTATTATATATATATCACAATATATATATACTGTATATATAATATTATATGATAGTATATATATATATTAGTATATTTATACACTAATGTTCTTTACGAGCTCCCTAAAAAAAAAATAGCCAAGGTATTTAATTTTATTTTTTTATTTTTTTTTTTTACAATTTTCCATAACTAAAATTTTTACAAGGATTTCCAAAGATGTATTCCTTTTCGCTGTACTATTGTAGTTTTTGAGATGTTTTTTTTTTTTTTTTTTTTTTTTTTTTTTTTTTTTTCAGCAAAATTTTTTTGCTGATTCAACAATGTATTCCTTTCCCTGTAGGCTATTGTATTTTTGGAGATATGAAGTTGTAGTCTTAATTACCAAATATCATCACGCAATACTATAGCTATATATATATATATTATAATTATGTATATATATATATATAATATATATAATTACATTATATATATATTATATATATAAAATATTATACTATATATATATATATATATACTATTATTAATATATATTATATATATATTATATATACTTTATATATGTATATATATATTTTTCTAAATATATGAATGAGTGTATTAGTGTGTGATGTGTGTGTGTTTTTTTTTTTTTTCTAGCAAATCTGTAGGGGGAAAGCTAAAAGTCTCATTGGCACTTGGCAGCCCTGGCGGCATCCCTATGATTCGGCTATGACCCTATCCCTAACTCAGTATTTTTCTGGCCTTGAAGGAAGGTGGTTGTGTGTGTTATTTTTTGCGTCTCATGAGTACTTTTCGCTAAATTTTTCCATATATTTAATTTAATTTTCATTATTATTTTCTATCCTAAGTAAGTTTTTCTTTCAAAAAGCATATATTTGAACTTTATACCTCACAAATAAAATGTTTGCAAGAAATTAAATAGTTATAAAAGTTAAACCTAATGCTTGTCATTAGGCCATGAAACAGTTGAAATTCAGAAACTTGGCAATACCTAAGGTGCTATTCTATGACAAGTTTACATGTCATACACGTTGTTTTATATATATATAATATATTTATTTATATATGATATATATTTTAT
>JABUQX010047017.1:5000-7500 GCA_015478945.1 Trachelipus rathkii
TTATTTATTTTATAATGTTGTGTACCTAACCTAGATATATTTATCAAGTGATAAATATCATTTTCAATTCTTTGTGTCGATATTTTTATGTGTGCTTATGTACGGATTAGATGCACAGCAGACGACTTTTCGCTCACATGAGTCTAGACATTGAGGTATAAGGTAATGTGCTTATAAATAAAAACATTTCTATTACAAATTATTTAATAATTATTATTTATTATTAAATATAAAGAAATTTAAATATATTTTATGCTGCAAATATTTCTTATTTAATATTTACTGTATATATAAATATTTCATAATTAAACTTTTCGTCTTCAACGGAAAATTCAATTATGAAAAGGTGATCTTAGAACAGCTGATTTTTCGAGTGTACAAACATACAAACATTTTTGCAATCTTTCATTTACGAAATTATTTCGAGTTAAATATAAAGCTTGTTCCTTAAAAGTAATGCTCTATATATAACATATATATAATATATATTATATATTATATATATATATATATAATATATGATATATATATTATATATATATATATATATATAATATATATATATATTATATATATAAATAATATATTAGGTATATATATATATATATAATGGGAAGTATTATATTATTGGAGCAAGCAGAAGTATTAAGATGTGGGCGAAGGGAAGAAAAAGCTTTTTAAGATGGCGAAGGCGTATAGAAAACCAAAAAGCGTAACTAGAAATATAAAAGATAGAAACGGAGAGATTCTTGTGAGACCGGAAGAAAGAAATGATAGATGGACCAAATACTATGAAGATCTGCTAAATGTAGAATACAGAGAACAAGATGGAAAGAAGCTGCAGATCAGACGATGGGAGGAGGAAGAGGAGGAGGAAGGCGGAGTGAATAACGGTGGACGGTAATATGAGAGGCCTATAAAAAGATGAAGCAGGTAAGCTCCGGAGATTGGAGGAGTGGCTGTGAGTTGGTGGTGGAGGAGGGACACGGAAGCTGGAGAGGAAATCATCAGTTTGATGGAACAAGTGTTGGGAGACGGGAAGGTGTCGGAAAAGGTGATGGCAAAGAATAATAATCGATATATAAAGGTAAAGGAATGCAGGAAGCTGTAAATAAATTATAGAGGCAATTTTCACTAAATGGACCATCTACAAATATACGAAAGATATTGGAGAGTGAGGTTTGGAGAGAAGGTAGGCCGAGACGGAGAAGAGCAGTACGGGTATAGAAGAGGAAGAGGAACGACCGAACCTCTTTATTCACGTCGAGAATGGTCTCGGGAAGATGCTGGAATATGCAGAAGTTAAGAGATGCTATATTGTATAGCTTTCAATCGACTTCTGCAAACAAGGCATTTGATTCGGTGCCAAGAAAAAAGCTCTGGAGAGCTATGGAGATGGAATTATGGTTGTGAAGGGCTAGATTAAAGGAAGGCAATAGAAAGTATGTATGAGAAATTCAGTTGTAATGTTAGAACTGAAGTGCGAGAACGATAGATGGTTTGAGGTGAAACAGGAGTGAAGCAGGGGAGTGTTTATCGACTGCTGTTTTTATTATATTGAACAACGTGGTGATAAGAAAGTGAAGAGAGACCTGGGAGAATTGTGAAGGGGACAAGTAATGGCATATGCCGACGGGTCTGGCATGTTGGAGCGTGAGAGCGGAGGACCCGATTTCGAGACGGTGGTAGACGTTGTTAGCGGAGTAGTTCTGGAGGAAGCAGGGATTGAAGATTGAACGTACAGAATGATCAGAGATATTAATGCAGTTACTCTTAGGATAAGAGGAAGGGGATGTGAGGATGGATGGTGAGAGGAGGAGAGGGTGAAGGCGGTAAAATACCTGCAATTTAATCTCGGAGATGTTTTATACATGAAAGGGGGAGGGAAATGGAGGAGAGATTACGCGAAAAATGGAAAAAGTATGGATTAGTTATGAAAGTGGTATACCCCATATGAAAAGGTAGAACAGTCGAATAGAAGTTTAAAAAAGGGATTTTTTTAACAGTATACTGCTCCGACAAGCGTGTTTGTAACGGTTGCGGAAATCACTGACAACGAACGAGAAGAGTAGGAAGTAGTAGAATACAAGCGGCGGGAGATGAGGATGATTCAAGACTATGATTGGATAAGAGTAGGCGAAGACAGAATAAGAATGAAGTAATTAGAAAAGATATAGGGGTGAAGAGGAAATGAGACTGAGATGGATGTGGGGAGATTGAGATGGTGGGGAAATCTGGAGAGGATGGAGCAGGAGAGAATGCAAGATAAAGAAGATGGAAGGATGGACACCAGAGGGCAGAAGGCCAAGGGGAAGACCGAAAGAGATGGCGGAGTCCGGTGGAGGACTCTCTGGAAAAATGTCAGCTACCGAAAATGAGATGCTGAAGAGAAGAGGAATAGTGCAGGAGAGGGACGTCTGAAGAAAGATGCTTGCGCGGCTGACAGGATGAAGAATCCTTCCTGGGAGAGGAAAGAAATATATATATATATATATATTAG
>JABUQX010047017.1:10000-12500 GCA_015478945.1 Trachelipus rathkii
ATATATTTATATATATATAAATATATATATATAAAGTATATATATATATAATATATATATATGAAGAAGAAAGATATGGTAGATGAAGAAAGATTTTATATATATATTATATAATATATATTATATATATATAATTATATATATATATATTATATATATTATATATATTATATATATATATATAATATATATATATATATAATATAAATATATATATAATATAATATTATATAACCTTCAATAAAAGGGAAATACTAAATACATTTAAGGTTTGAAAATAAAAATAAAAAAAAGATTATTTTATTCAAATAAAATTTCTTAAATCCTAATCTCTAGCAACAAAATGATTAAATAACTTCCTCGTTTATTAATTTGAAGCTATCTGAACATTCATTAGCCAGTTTATGTTAGGTTTTCTTCTCCTATGAATTGAATTAAGTCTTATGTTCTTGAGTCCTTTTCAGAGTAAGAAATATTTTTTTGAAGTTCACGTTTTGAGAGGCGTAATGTTAAAATCTTTAACAATCCAAATGTGACTGTATAGATCAAATTCATATCAAATTTTAATTTATCAAAATTGAGCAAAAATTTTGAATAGATATCGATGGAATGAGTAACTTTACAAAGATTAGCAAGTATGGATCTTTGATTCTCGAACTTACTCTCTAAATGGTTTGAAAAATCATCAGGAAAATTAATTGTAATTGCCCTATATCTTTTCACTGTTTAAAATTGATTCTCAGAAAAAAAAAACATAAGAGGGATTATGATTTCTTCATTAAAGAACGCAGAAAGTTTCTGTTGCAACTCCAACATTTTTTTAATAATGTTCGTTGATCGTTTGCTTGAAAATCCCCTTTTAAACAAACATTAACACATTTTCAAGTATGATTTAAGAGGCATTTGCTATCATAATTATGGACGAATGCAATGTAACTACATAATGGAAGTGTTTGAGGAATAAAGTTAACAGACATGAATAAATAAACTTTAGCAAATCTTGACCTTTTGGCTATACAGACTTTTTGCTTACAGAAGTTTTTTTTAAAGAGGTTTAATATAAATATCATTAATATTCACTCAAGTTTAAAGAATGAGTTAAAAAATTTCATGAGATCGTAACAATTCATCGAAATTTTCCACCAACCTTGTTTTGCCCATTCGTGAAGTTTGTCCTTTTGTATCGGGGAAAATCTTTTCTATTTTTTTCTATTAAAATTGTAGTCCGCCTTGGCAATCTAAAATAGCATATAGTTGCATTCGATGTGTCATAAAGTTTCTAACGTGTTGTACTTCACATGGATGTGAACAGCAATGAACATCTAACGCCGCTGGATATTTTCGACATCTTAAACACCTCTAAAACTCTTTATTGCTTTTACACCATCATATTGTTGTCCAATCAGAAAGTCATTATTTTATATCAAAGTTCGTAGTATTACCTCCGATAGAGATAAGGAAACAAAGAACCAGTTAGATTAAATGAGCCAATCGAGACTGTCCCAGTCAACTAATTATTTAGCACATACATGTCCATGCAACATGCACAACCTACACCACACCCTAAGGCCTTTCAATTTCCTAAACAAAGGTCAATATAATATATACGCCAACTACTACTAAAAAACAAAAACTATAGCTAAGGTTCATGCTAACCACAATACAAGTTTTAATAAGTTTACTGTAAAACCGGTACCTACAACATACAATTTACATTAACAACTAACTAAGAACCCGTCACTTTGGCTAAGTGAGAATATACTATATGATGCCCAAACCATCCATATTCAATCCTTTCTTTAATGTTGCAAGCGAGTCACACTCAAAAACCTCATGCGAGAAACCATTCCAAAATTTACAACACTATTACAAAATGAATGTTTTCTCAAGATTACATGTCTTTTTCATAATTTTCTTATTGTGTTCCCCTAGTCTCCTCTCCGTGGTCTACTATAAAGAATTTATTGGTCTCAGTATTATCAATGCATATAAATATTTTATAGACTTGTATCAAGTTCCTTATAAGAAATCGCATTTCTAAAAAAAAAAAAAAAACCTAACTCCTTCAGCCTCTCCTCATAGCTCTTACCCTCAAAGCCAGAAATCATCCTTGTTGCACTACGTTACACTCTCTCCAGCATACCTAGGTCTTTTCTTAAAATAATAGGCCCAACTTTGTGCAATACTCTAATATTAACCTAAAATAGCTATTATACAGCTACTTATAACTTTGTTAGTCTTTCAAACCATATTGCGATTTATTAAACTTAATATCTTATTAGCTTTATCCCTTGCTTCCAAACACTGATTAGCTACTTTCAGATTACTGATTATACTCACATTATTAGAATCTTTTTTTTTTTTTTTTTTGGTCCACAGAATTAAGCCAATCCCCATTTATATCGTGGTTAAATCTTAGACTTTTAACCATTAAAATTCATTTCCCACTTATCTGTCGACCAAAGAAGTTTATCAAGCATAATTTTTGAATCTATTATTT
>JABUQX010047017.1:15000-21328 GCA_015478945.1 Trachelipus rathkii
TTCGAAGTTATATCAATATTTTCAACTTCTTTCAGTGCAGCAAAAAATTTTGCTTAAATATGGAAATTGTGTACAAGGATTAGGAAGGAACTTGACCTTTTTCTTGAACCAGTCGAACCACTTTCGACTAATTCTTCTAAATATCTAGAAGCTTTTATATTCATCTTCTGACGCTTCAGAAAAAAATTGACTTGAGAAGGTAGTAAAGGGGATAGTCGTAGTTTCATCACTTACAATACCTTCAGATGTATCCTTTTCTTCTTGAACGTTGCAAAGTGCAGATATATCTTTTGGTTGTTTATCTTCAGTTAAGTTTACCCTGTAGATAGATCCAATATAACAAGCAAGCTAGATAAATATCATGTAATGAGAGAAATTTCTTTCTTTGCTTCCATGGAGATTCTTTATTCTTCATCATCTTAAATAAGATGGTATAAGGATGGAGGTTAATGTTTTTAAATATAATCCAAATTGAAACATAAGTTGCTGGTTAAAAATCTTTTTGCAATTGCACTTTGTGATGTGGAAGTCGCAAGTCAGCGAACTTGTATGAAGTGATTGAAGTCACTCACTTAATCAGTTCAAAATTTTTTGACTCCAACTCTGCTATCTTGAAAGTTACCGACTCCGATCCGACGTCTTGAAAATTACCGACTCCGAACTCCGACTCTGACACCGACTCCGACTCCGACTCCTGAAGTCCGACTCCGACTCCGACTCCGACTCCGGTACTCCGACTCCGACTCCGACTCCACCCGCTTCAAAATTACCCGACTCCACAACGCCTTATAATATATATATATATATATTATATATATATATATATATTTTATATATATATATATATATATATATATATATAATATATATATATATATATATATAGTATATAATATATATATACCGTATATATATATATAATATACTATATAGATATATATATATATATATAAATATATAATTATATATTATATATATTATATTATATATATATATATATAATATATATATATATATATATATATATATATATTATTATATATATACCGTATTATATATATATATATATATATATATATATATAAATATATATATTATATATTATATATATATATATATATATATATAATATATATATATATATAATATATATTATATATATAATATATATATTTAATTTATTTATTTTATATCACCGAATTGTCACTATTGTTGCTCAGCAACATCTTTATGGAATTATTTGAAGTAAAATTTTTACCTAACATTTTACTGAGAATGATTGGTATTTGGTATAATACGTTGATGATAATTTTTTGCAGTTTATTCCATCTAATAAGAATGTGGACTTGATTACGTAAGTTAAATGTTATGCGTCGCTGAAAATAAGATTTTATTGAAATGGAAAGCACGATAAGCTTTTCTTTTTATCTTGATATCCTTTTTAAGGAACTTGCAATGGTCATAATTGCATTGACGTTTGTAGAAAGGGAACACACCGTGATAATAAGGTTCATGGCTCTCTTGTCACTCCCCCCCCCCCCCCTCTCTATTTTTGTAAAAACACGGGTGTGTGAAAGGGTCTCTTAAGGGCTCTAGAATTCGCAGTCCACATTAAATAGATTTGGAAATAGAATATGTTAAGAATGTTTATAAAAATCTAGGTTCCTCTGAATCCTTTACACAATATATATATATATATATTATATATATATAATATAGTATATATTATATATAATATATATATATATATATATATATAATATTATATATATAATATATATATATATATATTGCTGACTGTCGTCGGAGTTGGACGTGTAGAAACGAAGTAAAAAGAAGATAAAAGAAGCATCTTAGTGCAGAGATTAATAGCGGAAGGCTTAAAATCTTCATTAGGACCTATTATCAGAAAGTTTTAAAAATTTTTGTTGAGAAAGAAGGATGTTTCACATGAGTTAAGGCCAAATTATTACTTAGAGTCAGCGAACAAATTTAATTTATCAAAACCAATATATGAAATAATTTTTAAAAATTTCCTATTATTCAAAATTATAAAATTAAAATCAGAATTTTATAAATTAATCAAAAATTTATTTATTAACGAAATCAAAGAGACAACATAAAATTTCTTTTCCAGTTCTTTTAACAAAAAATACTTAGTTTTAAATAACAATGAAGTGGAGTCTTAGATAATTTCCCGGTGAGGAAGATCAAAATTATCACATCAGTTCTTTTTCTACAAATGAATAAAAAAATAATTTGGACAAAATATAGAAGGTGTTGGTTCAAAAATGTTTTTGTCTACTTGTGGGAGGATTTCATGCAGTTGGTCAATATGATGATATATTTCGCCATGGCTCTTGGCTGGGAACCTTCCTTCGCTATTTCACTCTTCCCTAATGAACAATCGTTAGAGTTACCAAATATACATTCTGCGATTGACACCACCCTGTATCCATGCGGGACATGGTGTTTAGAATAATCATAATCAATCATATATATATATATAATATTATATATATATATATATATATTAATATAATATATATAATATATATATATATATATATATATATATAATATATATATATATAAATATATAGATATATATTATATTTATATTAATATCTAATATATATATATATATATAATATATATATAATATATATATATATATATATATATATATAAATAGAAAAATATATATATATATATATATATATATATATATACTATAGTATATATAATGATCTTCATGCAGAAAAGGAATTTTATTTTTCACCTCCCACTGTTGAACCTGCAATTGATAAAATCAAAATGATAGTACTTTTTCCAACTGACAATTTTAAAAACTACATACCTAAGGATTTTATGCTTGTTTTCAGTGTCCCCAATTCTACTAAAAAAAATCCTAAAAAGTTTAAAATTTAATGTTTCAGAATTAAAAATGTATGGTGGTATCAACAAAGTTATTGTAAAGATTGTTAATTCGTTGTATATATTGGAGAAACATTCTTATTGAAAAGAAGACAATACCAAAATTCCTACTCTAAAAATTTGTGACCGCAACGCATCCCTGCAAAAGCATAGAGAAGAGAAGGAACATAGGATCAGATGTTGCAAATAATAGAACTGATATCTTCACCCGTCAATACACACTCACCAAAAACCAATTATTATTTTTTTTTTTAAGAATGTAAATAATTATAATATTTTAAATGCCAGTGCTATTGATGATTTTACCAGATGTAAACATCTGTAAAATTTTCAAAATTGTCTTATTTCATGAAACATCTAAATAACAGCTTAAACAACTAAATATTTGAACTATTTTGCCATTAATTTAACAAACTTTATTTACGAGCCTGAAATGAATGTATATATAGGTTATAAAAGTCTAGTACGAGTTTTAGACATTTTTAATTTGTTTTTTTTTTGTGGGTTTTATAAGTAATATATATATATTATATAATAATATATATATATATATATATATATACTATATATATATATATATATATATATATATATAGTATATATATATATGCATTATATATGTAATATATATATATATATATATTATATATATATATATATATATATATATATATATATTATATAATATATATATATATATATATGTATATATAGTATATATATAAACATAGAAATATATATATATCTATTATATATATATATATTATAATATATGTATACTATATATATAATATATATATATATTATATATATATATATATATATAATAATATATATATTATATATTATATATTATATATATATATATTATATATATAGTATATATATTATATATATATTATATTATATATGTGTGTGTGTGTATGTGTGTGTGTGTGTGTTTGTGTACGTAGGATTTAACTTAGGAGCTAGCAAAGGTTGAGTGATTTATGTCCTTGCCTACACTGATTAATAGAAGGTGTGGGTTGGTTAAATTCCTAATTTTTTTTCAAAGGCTTATGAAAAATATCATATTTCGGTTGTTAAATAAAAATAAATGAAATAACATGTCTACAACAGTTGTAATTTAAAAATTTTGTCTCACGAAGTGAGTAAAAAAATTACCTATTTGAGAAACGTAAAGTAATATTTATGGCAGTTGGCGAGTACTGAGTCCTGAATGGTAACTAATATTAAAATCTAAACTAGCATTAGACGCCTTGGACTTTCAGCGAATTTCGCAATTAAATTTGTTTCCAATTCGTTCATTTTTTTCACTTACTTCTATGAATACTCATCTTACATAGTCCATTAAGCCTGTCTTCGTTCATTGTTTCTTAGCCAAGTATTTACTCTTCGCAGAGTGCTGAAAGACCTTTCAATGGTACTTATTGAGCACGGTATCACCAGTGCAATTAATAGACAGGTTTTTGATTTGAGGAAAAAATGGATCATCTTCTTTAATGACTTTAGTAAGTTCCAAGTCTTTCAACTTTTCTTAATCCATTATTTTATCCATTCACAAGATATACCATAAGTTAGTTTCGGTATGAATTTTATTGATATCGAAATCATAAAACTCTGAAAAGCATTTTACTTTCTCACACAAACTTCCTACGGGAGCACCTAACATAAGAAAAGGATGCAAATGAAAAAGATGAAATGCTGGCACGTTCTTTTCTGAAAATCTAGTCTTTAAAGAGGATGAAAGTGAGTCAAGATAAGGCACAAGTACAGAACGCTTCCGATATTCAGCAGAAGTTTCAGCAGGATGATTTGCTTTATGTTGTTGAGATTGTATTTTTCTAGGTGGTGCAAGTTCTATTAAGAACTCAGCAGCAATATCATTGGCGGATAAGAGCAGATCAGTAGTTTTGCAGTGGTCTTTGGCAACCTTCAAAATTCTTTGGACATGATCAGAGCACTGCATGAGGTCAATAATTTTTTGTTTGAATAATGTTAGCCACTGGTTCAACTAAATCAAAGTATCTGCCTAATACGGAAGGGGTAATAAGAAATTGGATCTAGTTGCCGGACAGTATAAAAGAAAAGCTGTTTTTATTTTTGATTTTGCGCTTCCCTTAGACAAATTCTCAACCCTTCAACGATTTTTAATTCATTTTGTATGAAAATAGCAGCACAGAATTTTGAGTCCAACGGGTTTCACAAAGTTTAAGCAAGCTGGAATGCATTTTCTTCTTAGGGGGAGTCTTGAAAAAGTATGCCTTTTATTAGTGGCAATAGTATTTCGAAATTTCCCGTAATAATGTTTAGGTCATTAATGACCAAATTAGAGCTGATGGCCTTACAAAGTGAAATATAATCCTTTTTTATATTTTTTCCGCAATATTGTTTTTGAACTCCATGTTCTTTTCCTGCCATTTGCTCACCGTTGATACCATGACCAAACGCATGACACGATCCAAACCTTCTTTTCTTAAAAACAAAATTCAACGTTTTGGCAAATGTTTTCTTACCATCCATCCCTTCAAGAAAACTTCATACCCAGAAATCTTCTCGAACAATCATTTTTTCAAGATCGAAAAACCTTAATCCTATATATAATTGTTCATTCCTGATAAATCCGAAGTTTCATGCGGTCCATAATGAGTAGACACCAATGTCTTTGCATCGCCGACAATCATGTTGTTTTTTATTAGGTAATTCCACAAAAATTGAAATAAGCTCAGTTTTGAATCACGGAGGACGTTCAGTACTCATTCTTCTGTCCTGAATATGTTCTTTCAATCCACATCACCACTTTCTATTCAAGTTAATCAGGTCTTCAATAAAATTTTCCTCATGCTGGCCTATATCTCTTAAAGTTTAAGTCATTGGTCCGCCAAAAAATTAAGTTCTTCAAAATTGCTGGTAAAATTTTTTTTTAAATTTTCTGCAATTGTTTTTTTTTTGTTGCTGTCTTTGCAGTTTAGTCGAAACAGGATTTTGTTGAGCCCACGTAGTATTACAATGTGTTAGCGCACGTTACGGCCTTATCCGTGCACATTATGAATAAGGTAGCAGATCATTTGGTTCATAGCCGCTCGATAAAATGTCATCGGAATACTGAAGTATTCTAGCGGAGTATTGATCGAAGTACTGAAGATAAGTCATAGGTACGCCGTTGACTGTATTCAATTGCTGATGGTATTGCCATTTCATTTAGCAATATTTACTTAACACAACCACCTTTTAAAACCTGAAGATTTTGTGTATTATACAGGACACTTCGATATTAAAGTCACCCAGAAATTACACTGGCAAAATTTCAATCTACTCTAACATGTTTCAGTCAGTTATATAGTCGAGTGCTATCTCTCACACACCACAGATCTATAAGCGTTTGCTAAAG
>JABUQX010047018.1:5000-12500 GCA_015478945.1 Trachelipus rathkii
AATATTAGAGACAGCAATACCCTGTTCTATAGGTTACTTACTTTACGTTGCAGAGTTTCCGTTGCCAACCACATCTACGGAACATAAACACCAAATATTCACATCATGCCCCTTGCACCTTCCTAACTCATTTATCCCTACTAAATGAGAAACTTTACAGGTAACTTTATTTAAGACAAAACGCTTGTAATGGTACAAAGATAATAATCCTCCGAAATTTGTCCCCCTAATTTCGTAAACACCCTGTATATTATATATATTATTATATATATATATATATATAGAGATAAATATTTATATATATATATATAATATACTATATAAATATATATATATATATATATATATATATATATATATATATATATATATATATATATATATATATATATATATATATATATATATATACAATATAATATATATATATTATATATATATAATATATATATATAGATATATATATATCTTATATTATATATATAATATAAATAATATATAGTATTTATATATATATTATATATATATATAGTATAATATATATATATATATATATATATATATATTAATATATATATATATATATATATAAATATATATATATATATATATATTATTATTATATATATATATATATATATATATTATATATATATATATAATATATATATATATATATATATATATATATTATATATATATATATAGTAAAACGACACAACTCGGAATATAACATAATCGAACAAATTTTCTGAAAGACAAATAATTTTATTTTGCAAACTCACACATGTATTAGACTCAACTTACATCTAGGTAGCAGGAATGTTTCATGCCTGCAATTGACATATTGGCGAAAATGAATTTTTTTAGGTATCTTTTAATTAAACTTCATAATTTTAACATGTATCAGTTTTCTGTTAATTGAACAATAAGTATATTCATCTTTTTATTTATCTATTTGGAAGAGATTTCAAATTGTCAGTGGGACTAGAATCCACTGCCATTACTAATCTAAGTGTTATTCAATGATGTAGTTTATCTTATCCGTTGTCCTTCTCGACCTACTGCCGTACCAGTCTGCAAAGAATCCTTTCGTATATTTTATGAATTAACTAAATTAATAATTCCTTTATATAACTTAATGGAATGGCAAAAATATTGATATGAATAATTAGAGAAATTATAATAACACTTTTAAATTACTTTATAGACAGAGCTTAAATTTACTATATCTACTCAGCTTCATTTGATTAAAGTGAAAGTGTGATTGAATTTATTTTTAACTAAACTTTAACGTTGCATGAGATACCTCATTGGATTGGGTTTGCATAATCATTAATGGACCAAAGAATGAAAAAATTTAGAAAATTTTGACTAGCGCATATCAAACTATACCCACAATACTAAAGAAAAATGTAGGAAAAAATTGCACAAGCCTTTCTTCACTTCGTGAACACCTCTACTAAATTGGAACCTTACTCTTATTCTTTCAAAAGTTGCGAAATTCACCGAAATCAATGTTTTTCGCCAACTCTCTTTCAATTGATAATATCGCCATATCGGAAAACATTGACAGTCTTAAAGTAAACTGCAAATAGTTTGACATAATTTGAGATTTAGAAAGTTCCTCTTTAGGAAAGCTACATACACTCAGACCATCAGAAGGGTATTTAGGACTGTGGAAAGTTGGGAGAGAATCCAAGAAGTTTCATTCAGCAATGAATGTCAAAGAGTTTATGCAGCCCAATCTATGGTTTCGTCCAGATCAATCTCTGTTGTGCAGGTACCTTCTCTACTTTCTCTCAGACACTTCAACATAGATAGTTGTTAATTTAGGAATGAACACCTTTGCCTCTTTTTCAGTGGCGGAAACAAGACTCTTCGCTCGCTCATTCTCAAACAAGACTGCTAATTCCATCATGACTCTTAATCTCATCTTGAGTTCAGATGGAATACTATCTTATTGCAGGGTGAATGCCTATCGCATATCTGAATCACATGCCTGCCTCCCTGCTACTTTCTTTTTAAACCTGTTTCTACTCCAGTTACATTATTTGTTTGCATTTTGAAAACCTTTTTTGTCAGATTATATTATAATGCTCTACCATGTTGACTACATCCTCGTTGAGAAAAGGTCTGAGCTTCTCTAGCTTTGTCAACATCTTGAATTGACAAAATGAACAATTTTTAAAATATCCTAACCCCATATTGCAAACCAAAATTTATTATTTACTAACCTTTAGTAAGCAAATTTATGTCCCTTTAACAAAGTAAATTAACTCTACACTTACTCTTTGTAGAAACTCTTTGCCAGTCACATCTATTCCCTGAAATTTTATGTATTAATTAATTAACATTTTTAAACTGATCAATATTTTATATCTCATTTTCTTAGCAACTATTTAAAATTAATTTTCTCATCAAACGTATAACAGTAAATTTAACAGTAAATTACCCACACTTGTTCTTTGTGTTGCACCCTTTACAACAACATCTATTACTAGAATCTTACGAATTACTTAATTAATATTTATAAATTTATCAATACTTTTTCCTCATTTTCTTACCAACTACTTATAATTACATTTTCCATCAAACGTTTTACAGAAAATCAATAAATGCACAAGTTTTAATAGATGTATATATCTCCAAATTAATTAAATGTTTCTTTTTATTTGCTTCCTCGATTCATTATTGCTTCTTTTTAATTAAATTTTCTCTCTTGGTTATTGAACTGCCCTGTCCCAAGCATTGTTTTGTTTTTGTTGAAAATAAATACATGATTTTGTAATGTTTTAGAACAGCTGTTCTAATTATTTTCAAGAAAATCTTGTTTTTAATATTATATTTTCTAATTTACCATTAATTTTAAAGGAAATTATCTTATTTCACTAGAGTTTCAGAAATTCGAATGCGCACATTTATCTATCTATCTATCTATCTATCTATCTATCTATCTATCTATCTATCTATCTATCTATCTATCTATCTATCTATCTATCTATCTATCTATCTATCTATCTATCTATCTATCTATCTATCTATCTATCTACCTATCTATTTATCTATCTATCTATCTATCTATCTATCTATCTATCTATCTATCTATCTATCTATCTATCTAGCTATCTATCTATCTATCTATCTATCTATCTATCTATCTATCTATCTATCTATCTTATCTATCTATCTATCTATCTATCTATCTATCTATCTATCTATCTATCTATCTATCTATCTATCTATCTATCTTATCTATCTATCTATCATCTATCTATCTAATTCTATCTATCTATCTATCTATCTATCTATCTATCTATTATCTATCTATCTATCTATCTATCTATCTATCTATCTATCTATCTATCTATCTATCTATCTATCTATCTATCTATCTATCTATGCTCATATATATATATATATATATATATATATATATATATATATATATATATATATTATATATATATAATATATATATATATATATATATAATATATATGTATATATTGTTAAAGAAAGAACATATAATGAGAAGGTAAAGAATTAACTGCCTTCTCTGGGATTGAACCACCGCATGTTGCGCTTGAGGACAATATGCCCTGTACTTTACAACTGAGCTATCCTCCAACCCAAAAAAGTTCGATTCAAGAACAGTTTTAAAGCAACCGAGTTCCCGTCAAGGCGACATCACCAGGTGTCCAGCCTGTCCTATCCCTCGTTCTTTATATTTTAGAAGTTAAATATTGCATAATAATCGCAATTAGATAAGATGTTAAAGAAGGAACATATAATGGGAAGGTAAAGAATTAAATTAGAAATGGACCCAATATTTAAAAAAAATTGCCGCATTCGCAAATATTAAAAAATTATTCTTGTTCTTGTTCTTATTCGCATTAGAATTTGCATTTGCAAATATTAAAAAAAATATATTCCTATTCTTATTCTTATTCTTATTCTTATTCTTATTCTTATTCTTATTCTTATTCTTGTTCTTGTTCTTGTTCTTGTTCTTGTTCTTGTTCTTGTTCTTGTTCTTGTTCTTATTCGCACTTGGACGCTTGCGAATGTAAAACGGTCTGTTGGTATTTTCTAGATAATTTAAAGACTTTTTTGATCAGTGAACCAGAATCTGAGTGGACTCATACTGACTCGAGTTTGTGGAATTAAGTTGAGTCACGTTAGAAGTCTTGAAATTTACCGACCTTACTCTATTAGTAGACTTGTACCGTTGTTGGTGTGATAATTAATATACGCAAGAGACCAAGAATTTCAAACGGCAAAATTATGTGATCTGAACTGACCTCTCCTTCACTGAAAGTCACACAGATGAATATTACAGTGAAGCATTTAATGGAATGTTAGCGAAATGGAACCTATCTCCAGATTAATTCACTATCGGTGTCAAGAGAGATGTTGAAGCCAGTATATATATAAAAGCTTTGTTTCCCTTTGGAGTGAATAACACAAACTACGTAAGTTATAAACTGCACCATATCATTATATATGGCTTGTTGTGACTTAGAGTGCTCTCAAAAGGAAGGTTAATTGTTGAGCACTCTAATCATTGGACCGTGACTCAAGAAGAACTAAAGATAATATAGACCAGAATTATTATCCCACAACTTTCAGTAATTCATGACTTTACTACTCACTGGAACAACACTGAAAATGAAGTTAAAGATGCAAAAGCTCTACGAATATATCTGCTTGTATAGTAGCTCTAATGACAAAATAAATGCCTTAATATTCCATAGTAGTTCGATTTTACTCATCTGTATCGCTGTACTTCTCCAACTCTTGAAGATACTACCACGATTATCAGTAAATCACGTCATCAAAGGTGGACGTCATTCCTCTTGTACTCTCCCTGAATAGAGTATTAGTACTCGTATTCTCAGACAAAGACAGTCAGGGAATAAAAATAATGAGGACAACGTTATAAATAAGTTGACAAAAGGTTCAATATCACAGGGAGTAACGGTTTATATCCCATAACTAAGTTTTTGGACCCGTGATATAAAACAAACATTTTCTTCTTTCAGCTTCTCACGGAGAGGTTTTAATGACTGCGTCAGCCGAAAATATGGAGTTATTCAAAACTTCAAGTCTGAAATAATTCGGGAAAAACAAATCATTCACAATCTAAATCATCGACAAGCAGCACCACTGTCACCGATATCATGAACCCAAATCTGCATTCAAGCAATTATGATGAAGACAGTCAGTTTTCTAAAGAGGCATCAAAAATCTTCGAGCACTGCATCAAGGACGAGCTTCTTAGTTTTGATGTTGTTTCCCTTTTTACCTCTGTTCCTGTTCCTCTTACTATCTCTCTCCTCGAACGCTTCATTTCTGAAAACAACATTAACCTTTCTCATCCCTTCCCACTCATTAAACAGCTTATTCTCCTTACCCTTGAGCACAACTATTTCCAGTTTAACAACACTTACTATAAACAAAACTATGGTTTAAGCATGGGATCTCCCCTCTCTCCCATTCTTGCAAACATCTTTATGGAACTCTTGGAAATCTATCATATTCTTCCCCATCCTCTTCTAAATAATTCCTCTTGGTTCCGATATGTTGACGACATATTTGCAGCCATTCCTGTTAACACTAATCCAAACGATATTCTCAATCATATCAACAACATCCACCCTAACATTAAATTTACCATTGAACTTGCCAACAACAACTCCCTTCCTTTTTTAGATGCTCTCTTAACCTGGTCCCCTCATAATCACATACAATTCTCCATCTACAGAAAACCTACTGCCAACCCTAATTATATTCACTGGTTCTCTTCCCACTCTCTAAACACTAAAGTTGGCACTTTATCTTCTCTTTTTCTTAGAGCACTCAGGATTTGCTCCCCCCTCCATTTGCAATCCGAATTTAACTTAATTTCTTCAACTTTTCGTAAATTATCTTATCCACTCCACATCATTAATAATGCCCTCCGTAAAGCAAAGAACACTTTTTACACTAATCCAAGAAGACAAGACAACACACACACTTCATATCTCCCTCTACCCACCACATCTCACAACATGTGTAAAAAATTCCTACCCAAATCTATCCTTGTTTCTTCCTCCAATGTACTTCCTTTCAAAAAAATTTTCAAACCTCGTACACATTCTGATTCCTTTACTTCCCAATGTGTATACAAAATTCCCTGTGCCAACTGTAACAACCTATACATTGGAGAAACACATGATTTTCCCCGACGCAATTATCAACATAAATATGACCTTAATTCTCCAAGATAACCCTAATTCGGCCCTTACCCTTCATAGATCCACACATAATCATAACATAAACATTAACCACATGACACCCATTATTCACATTGACAATCTACAACTTAGAAAACTTTCTGAATCCTATTGCATAACAAATTCTAACAATTACAATATACAAAGAAAAGACTCACACATAGATCCCATCATAAACAACATTCTGCACTCCTCACCTTTTTTCAAAAAACTTAAAACCAAACTTTTGTAAATTAATTTTCATAATTTTATATTTTTATTTTATATTTTTATTATTACTTAATTTAGTTGATGTATAACAGCAGCTGAAGGAGGACCTAGAATTAAAAAGGTCGAAAGCTTTTGCTACCATTCTTAAATAAATTTATGATAAATATTTAATAACTGAATTTTCTTCTATTCAAAAGGAATCCACTAATTTCTTCTAATTAAGGCATTGTAATCTTATTATTACTATTGGCGTCCTAAGCTATTTTGATTTTGAAATATATATATATATATATTATAATATTTATAAATTAGTATAATAATATATATATAGATAATATATATATTATATATATATAATATAATATATAAAGAAACAATTTAAAACCACTTAAGAACTAAACAGGGAAATCAAAATATTATAAATTAAACAGTAGTTTACGTTTCGAAACTAGTACAACGTTTCCTCCTCAGAACTTAAATGGAAATAAAATTAATTTTGACAAAATAAATAATAAAATTAAAATATGAAATATAAAAAATGAAAGCAAATTAACAAATGGCAACATAAAATTACTTCACAATAAATTATTTGATGGTAAATATTTAATTTTTTCAGATATGAAATTTCTTGTTATTAAGTCAAAATTAAAGAATCCTTCGGAAATATTAAAATTAGATTTAGTCGAAATGAAAAAAGATTCTAATAATTGATTTAGATTTTTATCCTTTGAATTAAACAAAAAAGTTGCACCTTCCCAATTAATGATGTGCTCATTCTGTGATTTATGTCTAAAAATGGCATTTTGGTCATTTCCCCTTCTAACCTCACCCTTATGTTGTTCTAATCGGACCTTCAGGGTCTTTAATGTTTCGCCGAAATATGAATTATTACAAAATCCACAAGGAATTTTGTAAACTCCCCCAGTCTTTTCAAATTTAGTGGTTTTATTATTTATCAAAATTTGTGATAAGGTATCCGGAAAACTGAATACTATAGTGATGTCAAATAGGT
>JABUQX010047018.1:17500-25000 GCA_015478945.1 Trachelipus rathkii
TTCAAGTAACAACTTGGAAAAAATATATAACTTCTTTTTCGATGACCTTGATTTTGAAAACAATGCTTTTAGTTATTTCACTAGTGAAAAATCTACAATGGAAACGTTGATGTGCCTCGAATATTTAGTTATTTTCTCATATAATTTATGGTTTTAAAGTTTCAAGAGAACTTACAATGATGAGGATACAATCATTGTTTCATGTTACTATGTTTTAATTTATTTTCGGGACAGACCTTGTGATTATGATCACACTTTCCTTCCCTTCTAATGTTCGTTGTAACATTTCCATACTATTCCACCCCATCTGTGTATGATCATTGTTACTATTGCCAGTAACCATTGGTTGTTGACGCTTTTCTTGTAATTTTAATTAACCATGTTGGGCAACTATTGTAGTGAGTAGCACTAATCCGAGATTTAGTTAATTAAATTGTCTCTTTGCAAATCCCAATATAATTAATTTCTTTTCACGCTATTTTTTTAAACTATGGATAGCACAATATTTTATTAACGAGAAGAAATATTGGCTTCAAAATTAATCATATTACAGGTATAGAGGTAAACATATCTACACTTATTTTTCGTACATGCGAATGAGAACGCAAATTTTTCAGATAATCCAAAATAGGATACAGATCTTTAAAATTTTTTGGATGCTAACAATTTTTCTCTCTCTCTCACAATATATATATATATATATATATATATATATATATATATATATATATATATATATATATATATATAATATATATATATATTTATAATTAAATATTATATTGATAAATTTAATTTAATATATTAATAAAATTATATAATATTTATAAATTTTATAAATTTAAATATTTTATAATATATAATTAATTAAATATAAATAATATATAAATTAATATTAAATTAATAAATATATAATTAAATTATAATATTATATTAAATATAATTATATAATATATGTATAATATATATATATAATATTATAATATTATATGATAATATATAAATAAATTAAATATTATATATATATAATATACTAAATATATATACTATAATATATATTATAATATATAATATATTTAATATTATATATAATTATATATATATTAAATAATTTATAAATAAATTATAATATATATATTATATATATATATATATATAAATTATATATTATTATATAACTATTAAAATATAATTAAATTATAAATATATATAAATTTATTTATATTATATTAAATATATATTATGAGTTTATATTTATTTAAAATTGATTGCTCTTAATTCATTATAAATATCTTATTATATATTAATTTAATATCTAATTTTTTAATTTATATATTTATATATAATATTATGATTAATATTATTTATAATACTTATTATTATAATATATATTATATATATATTATATTATAAAATATATATATAATTATTATATATATACTATTATAATTATATATTATATTTATTAATATTATATATTTAATTATAATTATTATAATATATATATAATTATATATATATTAAATATGTAATTATTTATATATAATTATATATATTATAATATATTATTATTATAATTTATAATATATTATTTAAAGAATTTTATTGGAAATATTTTAATGAGTAAGAGAGAGTAGTAGAAAAAAAGCATATTTATTAGATTATTAATTCAGATAGTGTGGGCTAGAAATTTCAAGGAAAAAGAAAATTATGATTTTTGGATTTTTTTTAAAAAAAAATGTAAAATTTTAAACATTTAATTTATTTCGATTTCATTTATTTATTTGTAATATGGGTTGGAGAGATTCAACAATATTTTTAATGTAAATTCTAATATTATTCTCTTTTGGCTATTTTTGGATAATTAAATACAATTATAATGGCGTTAAAGAAAGAAAATTTTAATAAATACTAAATTACAGAAGAAGGTGGAGCTGCGTTTCCCCAAGTCTATCGGAGTCGATCAGTCTATATGAATGTAATTATTATTTATCCCAAATTTTCGTCTCCACATTTGGTAGAAAGGAGGTCTTGATATACCCCTTCTATAAACATTTATATAATCTTTTCTCGAGAATGGATGGTGAATATTATCGTTTATACATTACTAATAATAATAACAGGTATTTATGGTGATAAGATAAATAATAAAATATTATGTTAATGATAATTTTTACATATGGTGAAATAGTGGTGTGAATAATATTAATAATATAGTGAAAATATAATATATACAAACTATACTATATAGTATAACAGTGATTGTGGTAGAATTTATGATCAATAATACATCTGTGGTAACTATTAGTTTAATGAAAATTTTATATATTATGTATGAATAGTTGGTAAATCATAAATTTTAATTAATTTTTTGTGAAATATTTGTGTAGCCATAACAATATTAATATTAAAACATAGTACAGTGATAGTGATAGTAAGTGATAAATGAATAAGTAATGATAGTGATGGTAATGATAATAAGTATATATATATTATATATTTTGTATATATATATTGTTGTTTATGTGTATATGTATTTAGGTTATGTATATGTATTTATGTATGTATATATAATATAGATATATATATATATAATATATAATTTATATAATAATTATATATATAATTATTATATATTAATAATTATATATTATATATATATATTATGATAATATTATTATTTAGTTTTTTAAATATATTTTTAATTTATTTTAATATAAAAAAGCGCCCGAATAGCTCAGTGTTTAGAGCACTCGCCAAACAAAGCGTGGGTCCCAGGTTCGCAACTGGTCGGGTGGGAGAATGTGAAGCTATTCTCTCCTTGGGCCTGGCTTCGTCCTGCTCGGACGTTAAGTAAGGTACACCTCCTACCTTTGATTAGGGCTCTGCCCGTAATTAATGTTGTTTATCTTTGAAAAAAAAAAAAAAAAAAAAAAAAAAAAAATATATATATTATATTATATATAATATTAATATATATAAATATATATACTATTTATACTATATTATCATATATATATATATTATAATATTTATATATATTATATATATATATAACTTATAATATCTATATATTATTAATTATAATATATATATATATAATATAATAATTTATATTATATTAATATATATATTATATATATATATATATATATTATTTATTATTATATATATATAATATATATTATAAAATATATTAAATATACTATATATTATATAATACGATATATATATATATTATATATATACTTATATATTATATATATATATATATATTATTATATATATATATATATACTAGTATATATATATATATATAGAGTATAGTATATATATATATATATTTATATATACCGTTATATAATATATATATATATATATTATATTTTATTAATATACATATATTATATAATCAAATAATTCTATATATATTATATATATAGATATTAGTTATATATATATATATATATATAATTATATTATATATATATAATATATTATAATACTTATATGTGTGTGTGTGTGTGTGTTGGTGTTGTACTTTATGAATCGATAATGATTTTGATATATATATATATATATATACTATATATATATAATATTTATAATATATATATATATATATATATTATATATAGTACATATTATAATATATAAATTATATATAATATATAATTATATAATATATGTATATATATAATAGTCACATATATATATATATATATAAGAATATATTATTATATATTTATATTAATCTATAATTACTTTAACGTGTATTTTATTTCATAATTTTTAATTTATATATTTATATCATATTATCTATTATTAAATATATATTAATTAGTTATTATTATATTAATTTAGAAAATAAAAATAATTATTACTGTCTTTATCAGCATAGTAATAAACATTATGATATATATATAAATATATATATGCCTAACTCTTAGAAGAGCCATCAATCCAATATCTAAAATAACTAAAACAGAATATTACGGGCAAAATGGATACTACTGGCTAAGTAATGGCTAAAATTTTTAAACACGAGGAAACTGTGTTAAAAAAAAAAAAAAAAAAAAAAAAAAAAAAAAAAATTACTCGCTAATGGGATTCTATAAAAATTTATCATCATTTTTGGAATACTTGTTAAAAATTTTGGTTTTACGGAAAATGTAAAAAAATAAATAAAAAAAATTAAATCATAAAAATGAACATAAAATTCGGGAGGCGTGCTAGACATATAATAATTTATATATAATTATTAATATTATTATTATTAATATTATATATATATATATATTATATATATATATATATATTATATAATTATATATATATTAATTATATATTATATATATATTATTATATATAAATATATATATTACATATATATATAATTATATTATTTGTAAAAAAGGTATTACAGGGCAATTTAGGGGGGCTCTAGCCGAAGGGGAACAATGGGGGGGACGGTTTTCCATATAAACCACCGTAAGCGAGGGGACAGCGGAGGAACCCCGCGACACCAAATATCAAGAAGCGGTGGACCGGAGAGATCCCCTCCCCGGAGGGGGGAATTATCTACCCGTAGTTCCCCGGAAGGCCGAGAGACTCGACTCCTGCCATCGGTGCGATATATACCCTGGGGTATTCTTTTAGTAAAAAAAAAAAGCAAAATTTAATAGAAAAGCCTATTTATTTTAACGAGTGAACTAATAAAAGTGTCTTCTAAATAGGCACCCTCTAAATCATATTACTTTATAGATTCTCTATTAACTATATTATTTTGTTTTATTTTTTATTTTTTTTACATTTTTCCTATCTAAAAAATTTTACGTGGATTCCAAAAATGTATTCCTTTTCGCTGTAGCTATTGTAGTTTTTGAGATAAATTTTTTTTTTTTTTTTTTTACACTTTCCGCAAGCTAAAATTGGACCAGCATTCCAGCAAAGTGTTTTCCAATTTCTTGTAGCCCTTGTTAGTGTTGCTAGACATCGATTGTGGCTCTCCTATACCCAGTAGCATCATATATATATATATATATTATATATATATATATATAGTATATATATATGATCTATATATATATTATATAATATACTATAATATATATATATATAATTATATTATATATATATATATATATACTTATTAATATAAATAATATATATATATATATATATATATATATATTATATATAATATATATATATATATAATATAATATATATATATATATATATATATATACTATATATATAATATATATATATATATGATATATATATATATATATTATATATAATATAATATATACTATATATATAATATATAATATTATATATATATATAATATAATATATATATTAGTATATATATATAATACTATAATATATAATATATATATATAATATATATATATAATATATTACGATTTAATTTATGAAGAATACGTTTCATACTTAGTGAAACTTAACACCCTAGAGTACGTAAAGCATTGGCACCGAAGAAGTTTCTACATGTCATTCTTCCTTTTTGTTGGGGAGCTTCGACATTGTTAAGGAGTGAGTTGAGGGACTTTTTGTCGAGGATTTGCTCAATGTAAAGTTCCAAAGTTTTGTCCTTGTCAATAACTTCTTTTCTCAGTTACAAAGATCGCTTGCCATTGAAATTCTTAGGTCTGGTGTTGTATATAATATAGTATATATATAATATAATATAAATATATATATTATATATAATATATATATATATAGTTATATAATATATATATATATATTATATATATAGTATTATACTATATATATATATATATATATATATATATATAATTATCGGAAGTTTACCGTTTCTAAATTTTTTAAGTTGTTTTTAGTTGTTTTGATTTTTTTTTTGTTTTTTTAACAATGCAGAGTGATTACTGTGGTTTTTTATCTTTTATGCTCGTTTTGAATAATATTGGTTAATATAGAGCTTATTTTTATTTTTGCTTTTTTTTTTTTTCCTTTTTTATTTGTGAATTTGTAGTGGTGTATGAGAGTGTTAGTGTTTTAACTTTAAGATTTTTCACATTTTACAATTTTTTTTATTTTTAAAAACTTTTTTTTAATTCGTTGCAAGTTTTCATATTTTACATATTAATAAATTTAAGGATTTTAGTTTTGTAACATTTACGGTTTTAAATATAGGTTTTAGTGTGTAAACAATTTTAACACTGACTCACGAATTTTTTTTTTTTTTTCGGACCTGATTGTTTGGTGTACTGTTGTTTTTGTTTTGTGGTTGGATGTTGTGGCATGTAGGATTGGAAGATTTGCACAGACACAGGTCTTACTAATCGACACTTTATAACATCCGTGGCTTGCAATCTAACTCTGCACCCGTGGAACACCACCTCTCTAACTCTAGCCCCTAACCTTTTGCATCCTATCTTAGACCCAGATGGGCTAGGAATTCATCTCTAACCCCTTTTAAATATTTTCCATCTTTGAATTTTATTTCAATATTTTCGTCTAAAGGGTGGATAATGTGCCTATTTTAACATAAACACTCCTGTAACACTCTCGTGAATCTCGAATCTCCTAATTTCGATGTTTTTAGTGGCTTAAAATCTTTCTCCCTTCTACTACAATATTCTTGTGCTTCTGCTACTGTTCTCCTACAGAACAGATTTTCACGCCTTTTTTGAATATCTGACTACTTCTCACGAGACCTGTTAATATCTTCTCAATCCAAATACTGAGGGTCCTCTATTTTAGGGGATGTCAACGTACATAACACCTGAATTGGTTGGGTTCCTCTCATACCGATTTAGGTTGGGGAGGAGGCCGAATCATTCAGCATTCTCAACGATCTGGAGTTGACCTATGTTTCACCACTAGTCCTTCTCTCTGTAAATACACACTTTGCTCCTATCGGTAAAATCTGACCACAACCTTATATCTCTTAATTTTAATACTTTCTCTCCAACAGCTCCGTCCTGCCCTATAAACGTTTTTTCTGGCACTTTGATGCGGGCCGATTGGGGGGCGCTTGTGCGTTGCTTCTTACGTCTAAACTATAATTGGAATGAACTGGCTTTGTCTTTGGTGAGCTTCGACTTCTTGACGATAAGGTGGGAGCTGTAATCGTTGATGGGATGCAGCAGGTTCATTACCTTCTCTCGACTAAATTCCTTCTCTCCCTCATAAATCCCATGGTTCGATCGTGCTTGTTATCTGGCCATTCAGGCTAGAGACAGTGCGCATCGGTAGTTGAAAAATTCTCGTTCTCCTATCATTCTTACTACTTTTTCATTCGTGCCTAGAATCGTTGCAGGGATACTCTTCGCCGAGCAAAGCGAGCTTTCATCAAACGAAAAGTGCGCCGACAACCTCCTTGGTTCTCCTACTGACAATCTTTCTGGCCATTTGCCAAAAACATCTCTAAAAACTTCTGTAAATCTGTGCCTTTCTCCCTCTTATTCGCTCTGATGGTTCTGTTTTCGCTAATTCTCCAAC
>JABUQX010047018.1:32500-40372 GCA_015478945.1 Trachelipus rathkii
TGAAAATGCAATATGTCCCATACTTGTGTATGGGAACGAAGCTCTCAAATCTCTAAAATACACATGGAAAATTACTGTAGGCAAACTGAATGCCAAATAATGCCCGCCTAAATATCTTAAAACTGTTAAATATTGTGCCAACTAATAGGAGAGGGCCAGATTTGAATGCAAGGTGTAGAAAGCGTCATCAATGCCCTACACCAGGGGGACTCCACGATGATATAGTGTGGAGGGAGAACGCGTCGAAGCGTTCTTCCCATGTATTCAAACTTATTGAATCAATTATTATAATACTAATAATAAACAACCTAAGCCATTAAAAATGATAAATTATATAAATGATGTTTAGTTCATAATAAATATGTATAATAATGAAACTATATTGAATATGAAACAAAAATGAAATTGAAGAAGTGAATAAAAATAGGAAAATAACAAATGTATTCAATTTTAATATATTTAGAGAATAGTTATGATTTAAAAAAAAAAAAGAGGGTAATTAATTCTGATAAACACATACGATTTTCTATATATTTTTAATGCCAATTATTTTAATTATTAACTAAGCCTAAACGTAGAGGGAGGCCAAAGCGCCCTCCCATCATCCGAAACCATCTTAATCTTGAGTGTGCTAGGGGTCTAAACATAGATGGGATGATTGTTACCATCGCCGGTGATATTGTATAGTAGCGAGACTATGGTCTGGAATACAGAAAGGTATAGATCTTAAAGTTCAATGTGTTTCAGATGGACAATCTTAAGGGTGAGTGCTAGGTGTGAGAAGAATTGATAAAATGAGGAAATGAACGTATTTAGAGACGTTGTGTGGTGGTGAGAAAGGGTAAATGAGAAGAATAAATGAAACTATGTTGAGATGGTTTGGTCATATGGAAAAGGATGAATGTATAGTCGCGTTGGGTTAAGAGGATGTATAGTGGCGAGTGTGTGGGAAACCGACCGGCTGGGAGACCGAAGAAAAAGTGGATTGAGTCGGTACACGAATGTTGCCTGGAGGAGAGAAATGTTGAGTTTGGCAGAGGCGAGAAATAAAGGTGCATAAATAGGAGTGAATGGCAGGGTTTTGTATGGGGGCATGGTTGTAGCTCACATGGGCCAAGGGATGAACCCCTTACAATCATTGAACGATTTACATAGTGGAGGGTCCCTCGCTGTCCCGATGAAGGTCTCTTAGGGTGGATTTCTCACTGCTTACGGAGTTTCTCACTATTGATGGTACAGAGGGGGCGGTAGAGTGCATGGGCTTTCTTTTCGACTATTGTCATGTTCTTCTACTGGCTTTTCTTTTCCGATGCATTTAACGCACCTTACTCCCATTCTTGGGAAAAATAGAGGAAAGGTGAAGAAGAATACATATATATATATATTATAATAGTATATATAATATATAATATATATATTATATTATAATATATATATATTATATATATATTATATATATTATATAATATATATATATAAATTATATATGGTTTGGATAGATGATCAAAAAAAGAATGGTATAATTACAGGTGGCTTTTGGGGGGTCAGGAGAAAATGAGAATGGTATGGAAGGTAATTGAAATTTCTGTAATTGATTTTTAAACACAAGTAGTGTTTCATGAAAGTATACTAGAGTTGGTGAAGGCAGAGATGGTATTGAAGTGAAAAGTAATGACTGATGGTTGTGTTGGTCGAAGAAGAAGATGTTGAAGTGTCTGTTGGATTAAATCAGTGAGGTGGTTAGGAATGGGGATTATCCGATCATTATGTGGAGGGAACCCTACTTATTATATACGAATGATTTTGGATTTGTGTGACGAATCTGAAGAGAGTTTTGAGAAAGATTGATAGAGGGATTTGGCAGGGTGTGTAAAAAAAAAGGGGGTTGAAAGCAAAACTACAGAAATTAAGGTTATGCTGTGAATGAGGACAGTCCTCGGTGTGAAGTTATGTTTGATGGTGAGCAGCTGGAGCAATTGTCTGAGTTATAAAATATTTAGGATATATGTTGGATAAGAAGTCAACGGATGAATGCAGAGTATAGTAGAAAAGTTTTGAAAGGTGGACTGGTGCTATTAAATCTTTGGTGGAGTAAAAATAGGACCTAAGTGTTTGAGTATGTCGCTAGGATGTCCCTTTACATGAGGTGAATGTTTGTTAACCTGTGTTAAAGTATAGTAGTGAAAATATGGTCTTGCTCGCCTCTGTGAAACTCACATTTCTCTCCTCCAGACCTTCCCCTTTACAGACTCAATCCACTTTTTCTTCGTTCTCCCCCAAGCCGGTCGATTCCCAAACACACTCACCACTATACATTCCCCCCCCTTCCCCGCCCTAAAACCCGCCAAAAAAAAACGACCGGAACCTATCCAAAAAAATTTATCCCCCAATCCCTTTTTTCCCCCCACCCCCCCAAAACAAAAAAAATGAAAAAAAACTAATACCAATCTTCAACGTACTTTCATTTATTTCTCTCATTTTATCCCTTATATTCTGCAAAGACTTTTTTGATATGTTCATTGAATCATTTTGTCAATTCCTCTCACACCTAACAGCGCCCTTTAAGAATATAATAATAATATATATATATATATATATATATATATAAATATATATATATATATTATAATACTTATATTATATAATACTATATATATATATATATATAATATTAATATATATATATATATATATATGTATCTTTCTTTCTCTATCTTCCTTTTTAATTTCCAAGATTGGGGTAAGGTGCGTAGCATGCATACGAAAAGAAAAAGCAGTAGAAAAAATATGAACAAAAGTCGAACAAATAGCCCAGCCTTACCGCCCCTTTGTAACCATTAATTAAGTGAGACATCTGTCCGCAGTTCAGAAAAATTCACCCCTAAAAGCTTCATGGGATCCTACACGACGGACCACTTCACTATGGTAGATCGTCAATGTAAGGGTTCATCCCTTGGCACAGGTGGGCCACAACCATACCACCCTCACAAAACACGCCCGCCAATTCATCCTGTATACACCTTTTCTTCTGTGCCTCTACCAAGACTCACATTCCTTCTTCAAACATTCGTTTTACTGACCTCAAATCCACTTTTTCTTTTGATCTCCCAAGCCGGTCGGATTCCCAAACACACTTCGCCACTATACATCGCTTAAAAAACCAATCGACTAATTCATTGCATTTCCCTTCCACATACAAACCATCTCAACATATCTTTCAATTTATCTCTCATTTTTCCCTTTCTTCACACCACACAACTCTCTAATACGTTCAATTCCTCATTTTATCAAATTCTTCTCCACACCTAGCACACAGCGGCGTTAGAATTGTCATTATCTGACACATTGGACTTTTAAGATCTAATACTTTCTTATTCCAGACCAAATAATCTCAAACTGACCATCAATAACACAGTGTAACACAAATAACTCCAATGAAAGACCTACAGCCAACACTCAAGACTAAGTCCCTTTACATTATCACCAAAACGATTTTAATTCCACACCAGCCACCTTCCTGCCTTTAACAACTTTCCTACTACAACTCTCTGCATCATTCGTGTCCCTTCCAATTTCCAACCCATATACCGCCTAAAAATTTAAACTCAGACACTTGTTCTCAGCTGGCTCACCATCTAACTAACTTTCACTCTGAAGGACTGTCCTACTACTCACAAACTCATACCTTACTCTTATCCACACGTTACTTTCAAGCCCACTTCCTTTTACACACCCTGTCCAATTCTCTACTAAATCCTCTTTCAAACTCTCTTCGATCGCCACAAATCTCACGAAACACCAAATCATCCGCATAATAATAGGTTTAGGGCACCCTCCACTCATCTCATTCTCCAATCATTCTAACACCACCATTTCCTGCATATATATATATATATTATATATATGAGGTATATATATATAAGTATATTATAATATATATATATATATATATATATATATATATATATATATATATATATATATATATATATATATATATATATATATATATATATATATATATATATAGTTTTTAGCCGAGGCCGTGGCCGCGACCAAGGCCAGATATTCGTCATTGTCTGATGAAAACATTGAAAAAAAAAACGAATAGTCATATTGGTTACACAATAGTAGTCAAAAAGTTTAACTAGTTTTAAATTTTACTTCCATTATAACTTTTAATTTTAAAATAAAAGTTAACTCTAACATTAAAATGAAAATTAACTTCCAATACTAAAATGAATTTTATTTTTAGCTCAACTGACATTGGGTTCGAGAAAATTAATCAAAATCATAAGGGCATATGAGAGTGTAGAAACATTAAAATTTCTCAAAAAATGTTACAAGCATAAATATGTACAGTTATATTCATGAAAACCTATAGCGTTCAATTCTTACCCCAACTTCCCCTACTCACCTACGGTCTTTTCGAAACTTAGCATGCATGAGCCAGTCACTTACAGCCTCCCTTACTTCTGTCTCTTTTGTCGAGCTTTGAAGTTTGAAAACGCAAAATCTCTGAAAATGGTACAAACATCGAGTAGAAAAAAAAAAAAAAATGAAGTTGTTTATTTTCGGAACAAATTTAAGTAACACAAACACAAAACTAGGAACCGACCGGGGCCCCGGCCCCGGCCCCGGCCCCGGCCAACCCCGGCCATTTTTAGCGACCCCGGCCCCGGCCCCGGCCCCGGCCCCGGCCAAAAATCAGGAAAAACCGGGGTTTTCTACCGGGGTTAACTGTAAATTTACACTAAATAATAGAGGGGGAAATCAACCACAAAATAAAAAAATTTTTAATTTACCCATTTTTACTACTTTGTTATAAATTAATGCTAAATTTGTACATAAAATATTTATATAATCAATTTTTTTTTTTTTTGGTATTATATATAATCTTATTTTTCAAATAAAAAATTGAGACTTTAACAAATTTTTCCGGAGTTTTTTTTAAAAACATAAAAATATTCCGAAATTTGATATATCAAACGATTTCGGAAAAGGTAATAAATTATATTTTTGGTAAAATAATTAATGTAATTTATTTAATTTAATAAATATCTATGAAGAAAGTGTCGCTAGTTGGCAATGATACTTTACAGGAAAATAAATTTAATTTATATTAATTTGAATTAATATATATATATATAATATATATAATATATATAATATATATATATATAATATATTATATTTATATATATATATATATATATATATATTATATTATATTATATATATATATATATATTATATATATATATATTTATTTACATCCTCTTCCCAGTAAGGCTCCACGAGAATGTCGAGGGGGCCAACCTCCCATTTCCATTGAGTTCTTCGGATCACGAATCCCATCCAACCATCAGCTCATCCATTTGCAGGCATCTGGTCGTCTTCTTTAATGAATGCCTCCACTGTGTCCCTCCAATCTCTTATCTTCGCGGATCTTTCTGCTCGGCCTCACTCCCTTTTCGGTCTCCCACCTCCACTCCCTACTGAAACACTCTCTCATTTCCCTATGCTCCTCTCCAGGTGTCTCCCACCATCTTAGTCTGGCGCGTCCACCTTTATTACTCATGGGTTTCACCCTGACCAACGCTCTCCCTCACTGTCTCGTTTCTCACTCTGTCCCTTCTCGTCTTTCCAATCAACACATCGCTCACACATTTCATCTCCGCTGTCTGAAATCTACTCTCCTCTCTCCCTGTCCATGCTCCACATGTCCTCTGTCACCCCTTCTCTTCCAAATGTGCCTCCTAGGTATAGGTATTTAAATCTGTCCACATTTTTAATCTTTCTACCGTCTACCTCCCACTAATTCAACTTCCTCCTCATCCTCCTCCTACCTAACTATCAAACATTATATTTCTGTTTTCTCCCCAATTCATATTTAATATCCCAAGCTTCTCTCAATTTTTTTTTTCTGCGAATCAACAGCACTTTGCCTCAACCTCTAACCATCACTCCACTCCAACATCCGATGGCACAAAGAGTTATACGTTGAGATTGGCCAAATCATAATCTGCGTAAATAACCATGATATCGTCCGGTCAAGTCTTCCTCTAAAACTCTCCTTTACAACCTCTTATGACTCGGTGTCCAAAAACGCATTATAAAACAGTAATCAGCGACAACACACTACCACATTCAATGCCATTACTCCACGTATTTCCTCAAACGCATTCGCTCGTTTTTTTTATAATCTAACCTTTTACTCTTAATCCCTACTTAAAGGCTATTCATCATATGTACTTTTTAATTCTAGTGGCCTTTAGTGTCAGTCTGTCTTCACTGTCATTAAATCCTCTTCCAGAACTACTCTCCATAGCTTCTCCCTGGGTACAGAATCAAAAAATTGCTTCTTTCTTTTCAACAATCTCTAATGAAGGCGATATAAGTGCCTTCTTGGTTGTATTTCCCATGTCTTTTCCTGTATATCAATTCTCAAGAGCCGTAACATTAAAATTCTGTAGTGCTTCTGCCACCATATCTTCTATTACCAACTGCGATCTTCACCTAATCTCGGCCTCTATTTTTTATCTTAATATTCTTAAATTCTTTCTTCTATATTCTTTATTTCTCAAATAACTATAATAGCTCTATTGTGATCACTCTCATCTCAGTTAATGAGAATTATTTCCTGATCTTATAAATTTTTTAACTAAATCTCCCTGCCGTTCCCCCTTTACCTTTATAAAAAATGGGAACTATTATTGTTGAATATGACCTTAACCTCAACCTCCGGCACCTCTATAACTCTCATACAATACCCAAACACGCTGTTTCCAAGAAAAAGAAATCTTCAGCATCAAGGCTTTTAGCTCCTCTCTCCCTCCTTCAGCAATTCAATAATGGGTACTCACCATCATCCTCTAAGGGGTCTTTTATCCGCTCTTATCATTTCCCCAAACGAGCGACTCCAGACAAAATTTCTCCTTTCGTTATTTCCCTTCTTCCTCACACTCCTCTTCGTTTCTACTTCTTTCTCCTCATCCTCCTCCTACACTATCCTCTCTCTCTCCCCTTCCTCTACCTTCTATTCCGGCTGCACCTCCACATTACAGTCAACTCAAATCAAAGTAATTCTATCCAACCTTTTGTATTTTTTTTCCTTCCGGGTTTAAACCATGTTATCAAACATTATCTATATATTTTTGATATTACATACTGCTCCTCTCGCTTGCACTTCTAATACGTTTCTTAGCATGATCTAAAAAATCTTCTTTTTGGGCCTTCCTTCATATCAATCCATATATCACTCCTTGCTAAGCTTACTTCTCAGCCAACCGTCCCTTTGCCCTCCTCTTTCCACTCTCTCCGGTTTCATTTCTTGCTTCCAGGTACAAAATCCCGGCTCCTGGATTGTACATTACTTCTGTTTTTTAAAGGCGGCCATTCTTCTCAATGCTACCATCTTTTGTCTCACAGCATTCTTTACCTTTTCATTCCACCAAGGTGTATGCTTCTTTTCTCCACTCCTCCCATCCCATTTAATTGCCTAGGGTTTCCTACTAATGAAGCTTCCATGTCACAACAACTTCATATGTTGTTCCAATTTGTTTTCATCACCGTTTCATTTCTCCAGTATTTTTTCGTTTACTTTTACAAACAATAATCTCTTTATCTTTGATTTCTTATCTAGGCGAGTCTACTTTTATTTGTAACTCCACTTCTCCTTTTAACTTGTACTTTCTTCCGTATTGTATCTCTATTAGATATCAGATATATATATATATATATAATATAAATATAATTATTATATAATATATATTTATATATATATATATATTATATATATATATATAGTTATATGATATAATATATATGATATTAATAATTAAATGTATATAGTAGTATATATAATATATA
>JABUQX010047019.1:7500-10000 GCA_015478945.1 Trachelipus rathkii
AAAGAATGTCAGAAGCGTTTTTTGATACTTGACACCGGACCTCTGCAATGGTCGATTTCCAAACCCAACTTTGATGAATTTTGAAATGAAAAATTGAGATACAATTTTTTTTATTATTTTTTTTTTTTTTTTTTTTTTTTTTTTTTTTTTTTTTTGTCGTCCGATCAACAGGAAATGTTAAGGTCATTTGTAGTTGGGGGGGGGGAGGAAATACACAATCTTTTTGATATGTACTTTTTTTTTTATATGAAACAGTTTTGCCTCTGGGCATTAAACAAATTTTTAAAAAAAGAAAAAATTTAGGGAATTTAAATTTTTTTTTTTTTTTTTGAGTATACAAAAAAATTATTTAAATAAACAAGATATATCTCCCCCAAATAAATACTCCCTGAAAATTTGATATTCATTGGGTGAGTAGAATAAAATTTAATGCAGTTTTCCACTTTTCCACTTTTCAAAAAAAAAAAAAAAAAAAAAAAAAAAAAAAACGAGATTATTTTATCCAATCAATATTAAATTTTCAGGGCTTATATAGTTGGGAGAGATACACCTTTTTTTATTTATATCATTTTGTTTTTGTATATTCAAAATTATATTCAAATTTTCAATCTTTTTTTGCTCAAAATTTGTCCCATGCCCAGAGGCAAAACTGTTACACATAAAAAAAAATGATCTAATTAGAAAATGTGTTCTTCCCCAACTAAAAATTCCTTGAAACTTTCATGTTAATCGGAATGACTAGAAAAAAAAATAAATTTTTCAATTTTCATGGCCAAAAAAATGTTGGGTTCAGAATTTGACCATTTCTGGGATCTAGTGTCAAAATATATATATATATATATATTATTATATATTATATAATATATTATATATATATATATATAATATATATATATATATATATATATATATATATATATATAGTATATATATATATATATATATATATATATATATATATATATATATATATATAATATAATTAAATATATAAAATATATAATATATATTATATATATATATATATATATATATATATATATATATATAATATATATATATATAATTTAATTTCTCTCTATATATATACATAATAAAAAATATATTATATATATTATAATATATATATATATATATATATATATATAAAGCGCTTCTGACATTCTTTTGGTAACAGACCTATCTTTGTAAAGTTATTTCGACAAATATTGTTGGACACGAACTCCTAAATGCCAAAAACATAAGTTTTTCAAAAATGAAATTGCAACGCATCAATAGAGAAGCAAAAGCCACCTGAAATCGACGTTTTAGGGATCATAAAAAACTGCAGCTTGTTTTTTATTTTGACAAAATTGACTGAAAATTAAGAAAATTATGTTCATTTTCGGTTTGGGTGTTAAAACCGAAAATCCTCATAGTCAAAATCAAAGAATGCCTTTACATTTTTTTTTTGGTCTCTGAGTTCAACAAACTGTATCCATATCTATCTCTTAAGTCTTCCGCAAGAAAGACTTGAGATGAACTCTGTTACTCTATATTCTTGACCATTTCTTAATATCTATTTCTTTTTATTCTCTTTCTTAATATCTAACTCTTCTTTCCACTGGTTTCCTCCGATCACCTACGGCGAGTTAAAGGTTCTGAAACTTCGGTGCTGCTAATTGGCTCGAATCTCGGTCGTACTTCTTTGATTTTTCCTGGAATGATTTCTTGATTCAAAGAAAGAGATCCATCTGAGTGCTCAGGGCGCATAACAGAGGCGATTCTCTCTTGAATGGAGGCGTTCATTCTATTCATTTCAAGTAAAGCTCATAAACCTTGCTTCTCATACTTGCTCTCGTGCTCTTATCCGCAGAGACGCTGCTTCCGGAATCATTTTCGCCTACCCTCTTAGGCAGGCAACGGTCGATTCGGTATTAAATGTGTTAGTAAGCGAGATTTTTCCATTCTGTGGATCAATAAAAAGGCTCGTCTCAGATCGGGGAAGTTAATTCACTGCTAAACTGTTTAATGACGTGTGTAACCTACTCAACATAGATAATATTGTCACGACGCCTAACTCCCCTAGTTCAAATGGACTGGTGGAAAAATTAAATCAGGCACTCATAGTGACACTAAGGTGTATGGTCAATGATAGTGCCAATGAAGGGTTAAAATGGCCGGAAATCTTGCCCTGGGCATTGTACTGTTTGAGAATTAGCCCTTTGAACGAACAAGGGGTTACTCCTAGTGTGCTCATGTTCGGCCAGAATTTATCGGTGCCAGGAAGCTTATTACAGAAGGAGGCACTCAGTGCCACGGTCAGCCAAAGTGCCTATTTGAAGAAAATAGTGGCTTTGATGCGTAGACCTCTGGTACCACATGCTGTATATAAAAATAAAAATGTGTTCGTTCCGAAAGAATCTTCCACAAGGCAAGGTTCGATTAAGAAGAAATCAACAGTATATGATGTGGGAACTGGCAGAGAGATACATCCGGACCTTATCGGTTCTACGGGTAA
>JABUQX010047019.1:15000-38218 GCA_015478945.1 Trachelipus rathkii
TATAGATGGAGATTCGGAGAATCATCATTATAAGAGAAGGATTGAAAACTAACCAAAAATAAGTCGAAATGTTGAGCTCATCTCTAAGACGATGAGAGAAATGTGAAGGGAACTTCACCATCTATAGATGTGGAAGGGTCTGAGATAAAGATGGTGGAGAAATACAAATCTTAAAGAGGGTAGTAATTTTGAGACACGAGTGAAACGAAATACTTTACTGAGAATGAGATGAGAGCTATGTACAGAAGTCTCAGATATAGGGTGAACATGCATTATTTTAGAGCAACGTACCTCTACTGAAAGAGAAGATCATATAGTGCTATGATCTGAGGTGGATAACGATGGTGATATTCGCACAGATGGTTAACACCGAGGTTTTCTAGGGTCTCTCGCTATAACATTGGGGTTAAAAGCATCTAGAAGCTCGCACTGCAAGCGCATTATCAGAGACGAGGTGACATATCAGTCGGACAGAGTATTTGTCACACGACTTTGAGTAGAGGTGATTGATGGCACGAAGACTATGGGGAAGGAGAGAACAGTAGCGAAGAGAGATCAGTAGGGTGAATCAAAGCGAGAGTTGAGAGCCTAATAAACGGCTATAACCTTGAAAGCCACGTAAAGGATGGATGCCAGCGCGAGATGTGTAGGCTCTGGCTGGTACATCATCGTAGTAGAGGGATGCAGGACGAGAAGAGGTGGGCAATAAGAGAATGCGTGTATTGAGGAGACAGTGAGACGTTAGGAGAACACTATAGAGGATTGACGTAGGAAACAGGATGAGAGACTTGTCGACGCGAGAGTCTCCTTGAGTATACAATCTAGGTGGAATGCCTGTCGATGCTGGAGCTGAAGAGAAGAGTGGAGTCTATGGTATTAAGAGTTCAAGTTGCAGATAAGAGCTCTTGTGCCTTTTTCTCGTAATCAACAATGTCTTTGACCCTTCCATGATTACGCGTTTCACAGTCTTAATTATATTATATATATATTTATCATGGAGTATACTATATTGATGATAGATATGCATATCACTCTATTATAGTATATATATATAGTCTATATATAACTAAACTATATATTATACTAGTCATATTATACGATAACTTTACCTCATACTATTTACATGGATTTCACTTATAGATAGTAGTATATTCATCTATCATATACTATATAGTATACCTTCATTACGTGAAAAAAGAAGAATGAAAGAAAAAGAAGATTTAAATGAGAAGATCTAGTGGCGTGGGATTGCGAGCGCGTTATTTTGGTCAGGCCATTTCCCGGGAATGTCTGAAAGATTTGTTTGAGTATGATCGGCAGTTGCACATGGCCCGCTAAGGGCAAATTATTGCATTTAGAATCAACGAACAAACCTGATCCAAAATTGCTATAGTATGAATATATTAAAAAATGCTTCTATGTTTAAAAAATAACTTATGCTGTTAAAATTCTAGATTTTAGATTAAAGAAAGGGAAAGTTAATTGAAAGAAAAAGCAAAATCAGAGAAAGGAGCAAATCAAAAAATAATCAGATCCCATCATTAAGTCTTTGTACTCTTTTCAAAACATTATGTTAAATTTTAAAATAGAACAGAAATTGTAGCCTGAACATAATATAATTACGGTGAGGAAGAACAAAATTATCAATCACATCAGTTCTTTTCTAAAAAAAATGAATAAAAAATAATTTGGATCCTTAAAATATCAGAAGCCTTTTGTTAAAAAATATCTTTTTGCTCATCTTGTGAAGTGTTTCGATACATTGGTCAATATGGAGTAATTATATTCGCAAGCCTTGGGGGCTGAGCGGAACCCCCGCATCTGTCTATTTCCACTCTTACTATGAACACTCGTAGGATACCGAAATATCAACAATGTCAGCGATGTACCACCAGCGCCTAGGTCTGCTATCCCATGCGACATGCACGGTTGTTAGACAAATATATGAATAATAATATCATATAACCTTTATTAGGTAATCAATAATAGATATGTAGATCGATGATTAATATATCAACCGTATATAATAACATGAGTATTATAGCTATTAATTATATATCTATGAGTAAATATATTACTTATTATATAACTATTATACATATTATAATACTAGTAATCAAATAACATTAATCTATGAGTATCTATTAGAATAATAATTATAAGTATATATCATGATAATAATATAATGATTATACCTGGCGTTTATCATTTCTGACATCATAGATGATTATATTACCTATGTATAAAGTACCAATAACCTACGTACTGTGCTGATGTCGAATTTAATTATGTATTGGACTCTTACCTGAAAGTACAAGTTATCTCCTTCGAAGTATGACCCTTGGAAATTACATAGCAGTTCCCAACGTTTCTTTCACTTTCAACAGCGGTACCCTTTATATCCACCCGAAGTCATCCTTCTCCTGAAGTGTGTTTAGTCCAAGTGTTACAGTAAATTTTTTTATGTATTCTAATCATCTCCCAAAAAATTACGAAGAAATTTATAAAGAATCGAAGTTATCCAACTTAGGGAAGAAGGTAGAAATCGCACGGAGCTAGATCTGGGTTGTAAATGGAGGTCATATGGAAAAGTACTTGAATGTTTTTCTTGCCCAGAAATTCTATAATTGATCATAGCGCAGTGTAGATGGCCGTGGCTACCTCTGTCGGTGCAAGTTCACCATTCCCCAATCGTCGAGCATGTCACGTTTTCGATTTCGTTTGAAGTCTCGTTATTCTAGCAGTCCAGTTCCGACCAAATCGATGCTTCTGAATAACGTGTTACAAGCTGTGCTGCTCCTGAAAGGACACAATTCCTATGTGCACAATACCACGGCTGTCGAAAAAACATAAACCAGCTCTGTTTTCAACCTGGACCTTGCTCTTCAATCGTGCATACTTCGATAGAGGAGAGATTATTTTGATTAGCGCATTCGCTGGGACCCTCACTTCGCCGTTTGTTTTCCCAGGATTCTGAACGGCCCAAACCATGATATCAATCGCTGCTATAACTAGTCGGCCACTAGTTTTGAATAATTCTTTTCGCAAATGTGCAAATAGGTTCGATAATCAGAATACATAGTAACATCGACGGATTCTGGTATGCATTTTTACCAAACCAGTTCTCTTAACGTCGCAATCCTCTAGTCACTGAAACCGGCCGGTAATCTCTCACAATCACAGTCTCTCAACAACTTCCATATTGTTCATAGTTTTGTTGACGAATTGGTCTCCAAATCACGAAGGTCGTCCTCAAATTTACCTCGGTCCTCTGTGACTGCGGTAAGCGCTTGAGACTACTCACAGTTTCGAAAGAGATAAGCGGACCCATAATATTGCTTGCGTTTAAAGAACCAAGATGTGTTCAGCTGGCAGAACTCTGTTACGTTACACACAGAATTTGATAAGCGTACCGCGGATTGCAACCTGACATCGCAAAAACGTAACGGAGTGATAGAAAACACCGCCCATATTAAACAAAAAGATGTAGTAAAGCACAAATACGTAACCCGAGGTTCCAGAACAACACGTACCCATAGCATATGATCAGACAGATGTAAAGTTCAACCGACGACTATTAAGAAATCTGGTTAAAACTGGTATCGGATATAATAGCCAATACAAACTACCACACCTCGGATATGACGCACGGAGGAACCCCCACTATCACTTCGAAAATCGTTTCATGGGATTTATCAGTAAACCCTAAGCTTTTAGGGACAGGTTAATGAGAGTATATAATTATAGGTATAGTGAATTATATTTCTTAATTATATTATATACCAATATATATACTATGAGATCTTAATCTACTATATTAAAAAATTATATAACCTTAAAATAGTCACTTAAATTAATATAGCTCAATATAACTTCACCTTAATAATATAGTAATAATATATATAAATAGTATTAACTATAATATAGTATATATAGAACTTATAATGTGTAACACCACCTCTAGTTCTGATTTTTTTTTTTAACATATTGCTCAGTATACTGATAGCTAACAACAGAATTCTAATAGTTGGACGGAGAACAATGATCAACAAAGTACGAGAAATATCTTAAAACTACATTATTAAAATCACATTAATGATATAACAAAAAAATTAAAAATGAAAATAATCTCGAAAAGTATACGACACTTACAGTAAAAACCAATTACATATTTGGAATCAGCATATAAAGCCTATTACAAAAATGTAACAAAAAAAAAAACTAGGATTTCTTCATAGCGACGGGGAACACAGAGGGAACGTTTTCCATACCCCCGTAGGAGAGGCGAAGGAACCCCCGCGACATACCTCCTTCAAATCCATAAGAGCGCCCGGGGTTCCGGAGACTCCTCCCCGGAAGGGGGAAATAGTCTTACCCTCCCTGTCGCTCCCCGGAAAGCCGAGAGACCCCGACTCCTGTCCTCTTGCGGTTTACCCTGGGTATTCCTTTAGTTAAAAAAAATAATAACTAAAACTGACGGAGTCGTAAAACGTAATCATGTCCGTCACCCCTTTTTTGAATCAATGTTCCGTCACCACTTAAATTGATTGTTAGGATCAATTTATACTAGAAATATATATATAAGAAAAAAATAATCAAACTGACAGTCGTAAAACATAACAGGTCATATATAAATATATATATATATATATACTATATATACTATATATATTATATAATATATATATAATATATATATATATATATAATATATATATAATATTATATATATAATATATATAATATATATATTATAATAATCTATAAAATATCATATATTTAATATATATATAATTTGAACTCGATTTTCTTTTGGAGCTTTGTGCCCAACTCTCCAGCAGATTGATAAAAAGAATTAAATCGCCCTAATAATGAGCCCTTCAGTATTGGCAACTTCCTCTCTTTTAATTTTTTTCTACAGTTGATCACAACAACACTAACGGGACGAGCCCGCCTTTATGCAAGGGGGGGGGTGTTTGCAGACGCCTCAGAAGTTTCACACTTAACGCACATTACACCAGATGTGCGCAGACGCATCGCTTGAGTGAGGGAGATTAAATTCAGCAGCAAAACACAGAAGATGGAAGAGAATATCCACAGAACCGAAGTGGCAGGAAAGAGGATAGCACCGCACGTGAACAATGCCTGGAGTTTCGCCAATAATCTCACACAACAACTCATGTCAGACACACGCACGTAGGGCGTCGCTAAGGGGTGGTAATACCACAGCCAGAGTGACCAAGTCCCCTCGAAGCACCTGCCACTGCGGTAACTATAGAAAAGATAAAGCACCAACAAATCAGCCGCAAAGATAGAGGGTCCCAAGAGACAGCTGGACAATACACAGGAACAGTTTATACAAGTCCTTTTGGCTTTTGACTCCGACCCGTCCAAAGTAAGCCGTGTGAGACCAAGAGCCCCCCCTCAGATATGAAGAGCAGTACTCCATACAAGTGCGGATGAAGCCCTTGTATATCTGGAGTAACCGAGAAGAGGACAAAAAAGTCTCGCGTCTAAACAGAACTCCCAGTTTCTTGAGGCCGCCCTAGGAAACCGTTGTGATTGAAGGTTTCCAAGACATTTTTTTGTGTTAACCTATGGTAACGGGCCAAGGAATGTTTAATAATTTCAACCAGGAGAGATACGAGAGAACCGTCGAAAGAGAAGGACAAGTTGCAATAGCTGATATTTTAGAGAGCGGGATGCAAAGAAGTTGAGATTTTTAAACGAATTGAATTTCACCAAGGTTGAGACGACCCACCACACGAAATGCCTAAATCTCAGAACTCAGCGAGAATAACAATCGAAAAGGATAAGACGAGACACACATTCTCTAGAAGTAAAAGAGGAGCAGAATATGGAAATGAGTAGAAGAATGACGGGTCCCGGAGTCATCAGGCAATACACGCAGTGGAATAGAGATTAGATGTGCAGAGTGAGAAATCATATAATTGAAAAAGTGAGAATAAGAAGTGGGAAGATAAGACCAGAATCCCTGAGGATCTACCAACAATAACTAACATGAATAAGAAGAAAGACGTCGCCCCGTCAACAATCACCGATATTTGAGCCGACATTTGAGAGAAACATGAGACATACAGAAAAGCAAAGGAAGGGAGGAAACCCAAAGGAAAGGGAGCTTGGAGAGCAAGTGACGCACGTGCCATAATCCCGGTCCAACTGCTTTGGAATGAATTCAAGCGCACAACTCACGCCAAAGTCTCCCCACGTATTCCTAGGCTAAAACCATAAATCAGTAAGATAGGAAAGTCTATCGCCAGTAGTAAACCTCGAGGGCCGAAAGCCGTACTGGCCAATCATAAATAAAGTGAAATGAAGATTCACAAGTGATCTATAGAATGCAGAGCTCTGGGAGAAGACAGGTTTTCAAAGATTTTAGACATAGTATAAGTGAGAGCTATATGTGCGAAAGCTAGAAGAGATCAGAGCGGCTTCCTTTTTGTTCGGAAATCGCTGACGTATTGGTGCTTCCACATCACTGAGGAGAACAGTGTCTAGTTTTTGAGACAGAAGAGGAATATCCACAGATTTAGAACGACGGGGTACGAAGGTGAGCACGTAGCGAAACGCACAAAATTCCCTTCAAAATTCGGAAGAGAGGAACGCCATACCTCGGGCCACCCCGCACTATCCCACGTAGACGTTCATAAAATTTCAGGAAGTCGATGCACTCCGACTCTATATAAGTACACACGAGGGACCAAAGGCATCGGAGAGCATCTCACTGAGGAGAAGGAAAGAGGGATGATGGACATGCCCGAATCATCCTAGGGTTGGAGCCATTAATTAAAATGCAAAAATAGGAGACCAAAGAGACTGATTGGCCTTTTCAGTGGAGAATTAGCAAACAGAACACATCCAGATCAAAATTATAGAGGAGGAAAAGGCAGGACTTTACAGAATGAGTTAATCCGGTAATGTCTTTCTCGGCACAAAGTAGGCCAGAAAAGATTTTTCAGTAGAAGATACCTAGAGGTTTGCGCGACTTTCGTTTGATGAGAAGCCCGCTCTTGCTTCGTCGAAGAGTATCCCGCAAACGTTTCTAGCTGAATGAGAAATTAGCAAGATGATAGGCAGAACGAGAATTTTATTAACCACTCACCATATCACACCACACTGTCTCTAACGCACCTGATGGCCAGAGAAACCAAACACGATCCGAACACGATGATGATATGAGGAGAAGAATAGATTATCATCAGAAAGAAAGGAATTAACCTGCTCATCCCACTGTCAAACAGAATTCAGCTCCCACCATTACAGCAAGATAAACCTGAAGCGTACAACCAGAGTCAAGAGCAGATCATCTCCAACGTACCTAAATGTTAGCGAGAGAGCAAGCGGCCGTCAAGGCATACACCCCCCCCCACAATCACCCGCTCCTCCTGGCATATCACACCAGACAGTGAGAACCTGATAAAAGTGCCCAAAGATAAAAACTGCATCCAGGGCAGGACCTGAGCTGCTCTGAAAGGAGAAGAAAGTATAAAAAAAAGACGACTAAAGGTTGTGGTCAGATTTTATACCATAGTGAGCGAGGCACGCTGGTCGTACTCATGTATAGAGGACACAGGACTAGTGATACCAAACCTAAGGTCGAAGTGTGGTTCAGAATTGGGTTGGAGACCATCCGGCAATTTGTGTGAGAAATTCCGCTTGTATTTAGCTTCGCTCCAGGCTCGTTGTAGCAATTAGCAGTAAATGATTCGCCGCCTCGCTGCACTTTCCGCGTCACTGGGGTTTTAAACCTTTAAATTCGCCTATTTAGAGGTTTCGCCTCAGACTCCAAACCCTGTTAGTGGCCCTGTGTACATTGAAATCCCCCAAATAGGGACGCGGGGCGTGCTGAATTCTTGGATGAGAAGATACATAACGATTCCTCGTCAAAATATAAGATAATTGCTCAAAACGTTTGTGAAATTAATTAATTGTTTGTACTACCCCAGGAGTATCGAATAGAAACAAATCTATTTGTATAAAGGAAGAAAGATTTTAAGCCCCAGAAACATCGAAGTTAGGAGATTCACGATTCTCAAGACGACCTGACTGGAAAATTCAGGAGAGCAATGTAAGAAATGTTTAACATAGGCACAGACAGTAGCGCTACCCCATCCCTTTCTGTATACTGGGTGCGAAATTTATATGCTTTTTTTGAAAATATATTAGTTACTACTTTAGTAGAGCAATGTATTAACTCCGAGTTAGAGAATGACATTCCTAGCCATCTGGGGTCTCAGACATCGATACAAAAGGTAGGTTACGAGTTACAAGAGGTGTATTGATCTAAATTCCCCGTACGCCGATTGCACATAAGATCTAGATCATAATTGCATGTCAGCACTACCGGATGTTAGTAAAGTCGATAGTAAGTTCTTCCGTAACATTGTCCTCTGCCCAGGTATCGCGCTTAAAAAAACTTCTAAACATTCCTCACGTACAACCACCACATAAAAAAACACAAACACCTTTCTTTCGAACACAAAAACAAACAAGACAAAAACGTGAATAAGTCATGCGTTATAAATAATTTCCATTCGCACACTAAAACCGTCTGTAAATTTTCCACCAACCATAGCTATAAAATCAGAGGTAGTACAATTAAAATATATGATCATCCATTGTTTTACACGTGTACAATATAAAAACCGATCACAGTTTACAAGTTAAATCAACATCCTCCTTTATTTGATATAACCCGTGTCCCATCCTCCAAGATCCTATTGTCTCTCATCTCATCCATCTGCTGAAGAGCTCTCATTTTACAACAACACCCCTACTAGAAAATTTCCTAACTGAATTACGACCATGAAATTGAGAGAATATTATCAGATCATTAATCAATAATCAATTAATTCAATAATGACCTTATGATAATGAAGATAACAGATATTTTAATCACCTAGAATCGATCTAAAATTATAGGTACCATGATCCCAATATAGTGCGAACTAATAAACCTGATAATTCAGCGCGAATCTATAATAAAATAATAATAATGAATCACTATATAATAATATAAAATACATATAATCAGATAAACAAATAAATAATTACCAACATTGGTCGAAAAAACGGGCTTCTATATAAGATAATAGATATATTGGACTGTGAATAAGTTTCTTTCACGAGTAATAACAATAATATAATAATAATAATAAAAGTAATAAAATGAATATAAAAATAGGTTAGGTCTCTTCTGTAGAATTTAAAAAGTCCACAGTGCCAAACTATCCAGCCGACAGAGAACACCAAAATAATTTAAAGACACTGCGAAGACGTACGAAAACTCCAACACTTTAATAAATTAGCCATTCCTTCTACTCTCATGTTGACTGTTCAACCCACCAGTACGTAAATTATCAGCGTTAATATTACATGCCAATCCACGAGATACGTCAAGACTTCAAAAGAGAGAGAGAAAAAAAAAGAGAAAAAGAAAAAAGTTAATATAACTAAAAGACTTTAAACTGAATTCTAAATAAAGCCCTGCTTCTCCGTTACGCCAGATAAAGCAGTGTCTATATCGCACTGCACAAGAACGCCTCCATAAAATGGTTTCAAACAGTATATTTAATAAAATATCAACAATAAAAGCACCCAAATAAAGTATGAAAAAAAAAACATAACACCTGCACAATTTTCACTAAAACAAGTCCAGGCGACTAAGATAAAACATTCATCACCTTATGTCCCAGGATCCCTCCCTGCACATACACTTCGTACTCAACAGGCCTCCCACAATAAATAAAAGATATAATTAAATATCACTGACACATCAGGCCAATTTCCTAAATTACACCATTTCACCTAAATTCACTGCAAGAATCGTCTTAGCTAATGGCTCCAAACGAACCTGATAATAATAATGTGTACACCGACGCGTCGCATTATATCTAACCCCATACGAGGTGCAACACACCAACTGTCCTGATCGTGTTGTCGGCATACAATAATATTTGCCCCTTCCCAAGTCTCCTGGTCTGCCTCGTATATTCTTTTTAAAACAAATAGAACAGGTAACTACTTTAACTCTGGAATCACCCATTTTCAAAGGGTTTTTTTTTTTTTGTTCCAGATCTAAATCCAAAAATAGGTTTCGGGAAGTTTCACTTCTGTCCCGCTCTCAATCTGGGAGTATATGCCAGAAATACTAAAAACTACAACTAGTGTCCTCATCCAATTCGATGCCGCAACATACCCAAAGAATTAATTCTTTCCCCGCTTTCTACAAGCCTTTCGTACCTCAAGCCATAGTCCCAAGAATATTCCACAGTTATATGCGCAAAGCGTTGGGCTAAATCATGTTACCTAAATACTTTCTACCCATGCCGCCTCCCTGAACGCAGGGACAATCATTCATACCCTGACGTAGCTATGCCAAAGACGAAAACTCCGGTTTTTCAGATAGTTTACTCCAACGTTGTTTAAATCGGTCGAAGTTCCTTTCTTGACCGATAACAACCATCCGACATGAAGCCGTTGAAGTCAAAGTGAGAGCGAGGTATATTCCTTAAATCACTGTTTAAATTCAAAGCTTGTTATGAGGGCAAGACGCTGCCTTTTTGGGTCTTCTTCTGCATCCAGTAGACCATTGTTTGTGGCAAAATGGTTTGTGATTTAATATGACTGGTTCGTTGAAATTCGGTCTCTCTCCTTGATATCGAGACCGGAGTAATTTTTCAAATCACAAAAAGAAGGTGCCGGTTGGTGCCTTTTCCAAAACCCTTGAAAACAAAGTGGACCCTGAATTTTGCCTGTCTAATCGGGTACACATTTAAACTTTCGAAATGGTATCGTTCTCTCTTACTATAAGAGGAAGATCTTCACTACATAATCAATTGGATGTAAAATTTATATTTGGTGGAATGAAACAAGGAAGATAGTTCCCGCCTCTTGAGGACCAAATTGACATCGATAAATATTTTATTTACTTCCTTCCCGTAAAAGCAGATTTTATGCCATTATTTTACATGTCTTATCGGGGGCAAGTGTCAAGAAAAACTTGCTCCTAGTCTCCTATCTATCTTCAGATTGACGTATATGTGTAAAACAGTAGCTTTTTATCTCTGTAGGCAAAATCTGGACCTATACTTCTGCGTACGTTCACTTACCTTAGTTTCTTTAATAAATGTATGGGCTTCACTCATTATTTGCTTTTGCACTCCTAAATTATATCGTCTAAGCCATCCCCGTCAAATTGTAGCGCCAGTAGAAGGGCCATTTTGACATATTATGACTTGGAGGTAGTTTCAGAAATCTACTTCTTTTATAGGATGCGGGTGGCAAATAATGCAAGTAAAGGCTTTTCACCTGTTAACTGCCCTAAGGCGACTTAAAGGTGAGATGACCAAATCTTTTTGACAATTCTATAATACCGTATCTCCCGCAAATACTTTCGAAACGTTTCAGGTAGCAGTCTATTTTCATTCTAGTTGTCATGCAAAGAGGAGGGAAGCTAGCACTCTTGCCTTAAAATCGTTATTGTTTGCAGCTTGTTGTTGGTTATTAATTGTGCATGTTGCAATTCCATTCCCGACTCTACTAATGCTCTCTTAATGTCTTATCTCTCTTGCACTTCTTTCTTTCTGTGCTTATTTCTCGGTCGGCCTTCCTCTGTCTCTGCGCTTCTCTGGGTCGGACTTCCTCTGCTCTTTCGTGCCGCTATTCTTTTCTTCTATTCTGGCATCGTCTCGTTTGTCTCTCTGCTGCATTCTTTAGCAGTCCTCTTCTCTCTTCTCAGAAGCAGTTGTCTGTAGTTCGTCCACATTTAAGACTGGCTTGAGCGTGCTCATGTGGCCAAGTTAGATGTCAGTATCTTCTGGAAATTAGGCACTTGTCTGGTAACATTTCCTCTCTGCTGTTCTTTGGAAGCTTCTTTCAGACACTTGGTGTTCTAGGTATGCATCTCTCTCTGCTGCATATCTTATGGCATTCCCTAATGGTCTCTCGCTAGCTTCTATTTGTATCGGTTTAAAAAATTTTCCTTTTTGGCTGCGTCTTTTCCGCTTTCACCGTACCAAAGATTTGGGCGAATCTTGCATAATGCGAATAAATGCAATCCTCAATATTTTCGATTTCACAATTGGAATATCAAAAAAAGGTGTCGATAATTTCAAAATAGAGGCTCACACTTTAATATCTAATACAAGTTGAACTTTTAGTCGATATGAATAATGTGAAATCTTTTTGGAACTTTTCAAATTAAAAGATATCTTCCCACTGATTAGTGATGTTTTTCTTGTTTCTTCAGACATATTCAAATACAGAGTCTTCAAAATTTATTGTCTCAGGTTTCTTTTTTTCCTTCTTTCTTAAAAGGTTATTCCGGACACGAGTCCTGTCTTATTCATTTGTATTGTTTCTAAACAAATAAGACAAAATGGGGTTTCCGGGTCAATAACAGAGTGACATATCAGATCCGAGTTTAGTAGATTTATTAATAATACAAATAACAATAGACATAAACTCTGTAATCAAAAATTCTAAGGAGTATGATTACACAATCTAGTTTTCCCACTTCTCAAATCGACGAAGCGTAGTGAAATCTCCGTAGTCTCTTGAATTTTAAAAATTTTCCCTACGAGTACCGGATGCAGATGTGACCCTCAAATCCAAAATGATCAACTTACTCTCAAGTTATAGTTAAGAATTTCTTACAAAATGGTTCTTAAATTCCAGAATGGTAAGTCTGTATCTCACAAGTTACTTACAGCGATAATCTCTCACATTTTTGAGTATCCTAGTTCCAAATAATCTCTCGAAGTTTTGATAAACTTTTTTGAAAATGTTCTAATAAATCTCACCACTACCTGATGCTATTCAGTATATAGACTCTTACAAAATTTTCATTAAGGGAATAAATTACACCTTTGGACTTTCTAACTCTCTTCTTGTACTTTACAGGAGACACCTTATATTCTTTAGTAAATCTTCTAATCAAAATGTAAAGGCATAAGTCTTTATCCTTCGGTCGAATGTTATCATGTCGTGTAAGAATTGAATTCTTGCAGATGATACAATATCCAAAATAATAGATAAAGTCCTTCATATGTAAATTTCAGTTACGAGATGAGATTCTCAAAAACATCGGTAGGAACCAATTATGGACCCAACATAAAACCAGAATATTATAGAGACTGGATACTTTACATAGAATCTAAGTTACATACAGAATGGAACCAGTATTCTATTTATCTTCATTTATAATCCATCTAGACGTTTCCTTCTATCCAGATGCAGATGTGAGTTATTTTATGAAATCTTTTTCCCATGAAAAGCAATTTATTTTTCTAAATAAAAATTGTTCTTAAAAAATATTTTTTAAAATAAAAATCATTTAATTAAGTCTTACAAATATAAAATTATCTATAAATCTTTAATTTTGTAAATAAATGTTTCTTCAACCTTTCAATATAGATAATAAATTTTCGTTGCGTGTGGAAGAATATAATTTTATCTCTCCATATTCCTAATTGGCACAACATATATACTATATATATATATAATATATAAATAATAAATAATAATATTATATATTATATATATATATATATATATGTTCTCTTTCCCAAATATATATATATAATTATATATAAATGTGTAATTATATATTTATAGATATATATATACTAATATATATATAAGTATATAGTATATATATAAATAATATATAATATATATCATAATATATATAATAAATATATATATATTAATATTATATAATTTTATCATAATATATTATTGTCGTCCTTGATTAGGCATTGTGAAAAAAGAAAAAAGGGTAAAAAAATAGTATATAATATATATAGTATATATATATATATTATGATATATAGATAGATATATACTATTTTATATATATATTATATATATACTTTATTATATATTTATAATTTTATATTTATTTTATTTTTATATACTACACTTTATTCTTAAAGTGAAATCTACTATGATGAATAATCTTAGGTCGGTGTTAGATATGGAAAGGATAGATGATAGTTGGTTGGTTCATCAGATGTCTAGTGGTGAGTGTATTCAAAAATGATCAGCTGAGATATCAAAGAAAGTGCATTAAGTCAGTAAAAGAGTGTCTGAAGGAAAGAATGTAAATTTAGCATGAGTTAAAGAATTGTTCATAATAAAAGTAAATGGTGTGGTTTTGTGAGGGGAGCATGGATGTCTCATCTGTTGAAAGTTGAGTTGATAAAGCAGTTATGAAACAGTAAACTAAAAATTACTTTTACTTATAGGTATTATCAAATACGTATCTTGTACAAAATCATAGTTATTTATACTAATGTTATTATAATATTTACAATACACCTTGCAACACCTTCTCTCCCATTGCCTAGTAGCTACTTAGCAGCTGCTATTAGTCTGTTACACTGTGCTATGTTTTTGAACAGAGTCGGTCTTACAATCTTTATCATAACTGATCAAATGGGGCGACCTTCTAAAGTACTTGTATAGGTATACTCTCTAACTGAAGGCAAAGAAAGTCGTTTCCAATGTCAAACAAACTTAATTCCAAGTATTTACCCGACTTACCTATATAGCTACTACTAGGCTATAAGTGCTATATTACGATTTATGGGGTGAAAGGTATCGTAACTATGCTAGCTGGAAACATTATATGTAAAATAGTAAAGAGATATATGATCAAGTACTATAGTGTAATAGATATGATAGACCGTTAACTAAACACTGGGCACAAGTTTGGATCCCATTAAATAACCCGACTGATACTCACGATGGCATCTGATCATGTGGGATCATTGCCCTTGCCCTAGGTAGGCCCACGATCCTTAGAATGCCCTCATAAACCCAATGATTCAATTCCTTTGTATACATGCTTCTCATTGCTATGTCTCGTGCAAAACCTTCCTTTTTCTCTGGCTACTGCCACTCTTTTTGACTTGACTTAATTTCTACTTTTCTCTCGTCCTCGACCTACCCTGGTTCGATTGCCAGTCACACTCACCACATTATTAAGGCAACCTGCCGCTCTAACAATTCCGACTATCATCCATCCCTTTTACATGACCAAACCAGACCAAACCATCTTAATGTAGTTTCATTTATTCTCTCTCATTATCTTTCTTCACACCACAGCAACTCCCTAAACACTTTTTCTTTCTCATTTTAATCTCAAAGCTTCTTTTTATACCAAAGACACCCTGTAAATTATTTCCCTAGTTCTGTATACAGCATTGCATTCCGCTACGATCATATACGTGATCATTTTCAAGAACCCATGTTTCACTATACTAGACGAGTACCACGGGGAACTTACACTATTTCCTTTCATTAAGACCTCAGGCGCACTCAGACTAGTCTGTTTAGCAGCCCCACGCTTAACGATTAAATTGCAGCAAGCCAAATTCCTCACCATTCTCACAACTTTTCATCGCAGCTCCTGGCATCAATCCCGATTCACTTTTTCATCCAATCATATATCCCTAATCGATTTAATTCAGACACTTGTTCCAGCTGCTGCAACCATATAACATAACTACAACCGAGAGGAATGTTCTCGCCATAATGCCATTAACTTACTCTTTTACGTTTACTTTCAAACCCTCCTTTTACACACCCGCATTCCCTCTTCCAGTCCTTTCAAACATGTGCTCAGAGTTCGCCACAACAAAACCAATCATACGCACATAAAATAGTGTAGGTTGCATTACTATCAACTCGATTCAAGTTCTCATCATTCTACGTTACATCCTTCCCCTGTCACCACAACGTCTAATCTTTTTCATATACGCCTATCCATATATAACATTGAATAACCAATGGAAACGAGTAACCACATCGTCGCTCACGTCCGCTGTATAATCTTGAAACAACTAGCTTGTTCAATCTGCCATTATATTCTTCAACACACTTACACTCTCTGTCAACTATACTTTTTGATTCCATTCAGAGCCATACACCATAACACCATGACGTATCTAGTAAACCTAGCAAGGAGTCCCTATTCAATCCTTATCATTCTAGCTTGTTTAACAAATCCGTAAACCTAAATACACTTTTATGTTCTTCTTCTCCCTCATTATTCTCAATCATTTGTCTTCAAATGTAAGATTATGATTCCAGCCATTCTCTTAGACCATTCTCAAATCGGCACCCTTGAACCATCACCAACTCCAGCTCCTTCAAACTCGAACGTCACTCTTTCGAACCAGAATATCCAGAATATAGGTCCTACAACCCTGCAGGTCAAAACTAATTCTCCTACTATCCCTGTATCTTGTTGCCTCTTCATCTCCCCTTGCCCCTTGTATATTAAGGTTCTATTATCTTGCTACTCCATCAATCCATCGGAACTATAGTCCATAAACAGGCATTGTATGCATTGCTAAGCTTCCAATGCATTCTAATCACCACCCCTCTGCCCTCGCGTTCTGTGTTCATTGACAGTTTTCATCTATATACCTCTTCACTTTTACCATTCTTGCTTATTCAGCTTTCTCCCTCTATCCCTTACCTCCTCCTTACTAATGACCTCACCAACAAAATACCTATTCCTTCTTTGCACCATCAATTGTGTTTTGCAATATTAATTATATATATATTACTAGTATGTGTAATAATAGTTGTATGCAATGTACGTATGTAATCATATGTATATATGCTATATATACGATATATATATACTAGATCACTATGTAAGTAGTATATAAGTAGGTATTATATAATGAAGCTATATACTGGTTGTGTGTGGTGGGATGTGTGTGTGGTATGTGTACGTGGTGGTCGTGTGGTGTATTTGTTATACAACAAAATTTGATGTGGCCATGGTTTGCGTTGCGAAACCGTATGAAGCATTCGATTTAGGACATAAAAAAAGAGAATGTTGTCATTATAGGCGGAATGATAGATCTATACATTCCACGCCTTATATATTATACTATATATATACTATTATTTTATATGATATTGTATATATATATATATTATATATTATATATCGTTGCTGCATCATCATCCTCAGCATCATCATCATCATCATCATCATTGATTAGTCTATCTGTCCACTGGTAGGACATACGCCCTCCTTCATAGTTTCCACAATTTCTATCGTCTGTCCATGGTGGGCGAGGTGATTTTTCTTGCTCATTATCCTAATTGCTACCTAGTATCTCATCTTGGCTTCTGTATTCGTATGTGTGTACTTGGATATTGCTAAGTTGTCTTGGCGACTGATGGCTGGGTTCATAGTGGGATTTGTTGTGGTGGGCTGGGCTCGAGGTCGTCCCTAGTCAGTAGTAGGGGCGCGTTATCCTTTCGGGCTTTTGGTACAATGAGGGGCTCTTGGTGAATTGGCAGTTTGTTGGTGTGTCTTCTCTGTTGTCTAATTCCAGGTCGCTTCTGCGGCTGCAATTTAGGATTGTGGCAAGACCCAGATATTCGATTCTTGCCATTATAGTCTTCTTTACATTTCGTCTCGTTTCAATCCGTTGGTGATTCGTTGCCATCTGTTGTTTTTTTTGCGCATCGTATGTGTTGTGATCTGATTTGTATTACTGCAGTTGTGTGGACTCCTTTCATTTCCCGCATCCTATTTCCCTTTTCATTTTTTTAGAAAAGTTAAATGATATTCTTGATCTTAATCACTCTATACGTCTAAATGTTCTATTACTTCCCCTACCACTGCAGTGATATCCAGCTATGTACTCCTCATGTTTGTGCTTGTGACACTTAATTTTTATTGACATATGACACTTTAGAATGTCTCAATCTGTTTTTTTGGCTTCCCATGATTTGTCTGAAGTCGAGTAACGCACTCATTTATCTATTTTCTTTCTTAAACATAGAGGCCATTTGTTCCTTGAAAATTTGACTCAATCTTCCCATTCCCACCCATGCTTTGTTTCTCCAAATTTCCAACTTTTTCTAATTATTATTTATCAACCTCCTCTTTTGGAGGATTTGAACACAAATTCACCTATAACACATCCTCCTACTTTTTTTACAGTGTTTGTATTTCTAGTTCGGGCACTGTATATAACTTATTAAAAACAATTCTTTACTTTTTTGATTTATTCTCATGTTTAGTTTTACCCTCTCCACTCGATATGCTTAATTTTCAGCCATGAATTTTTAGTTGCATCTCAGAGGATCAGAAGTAAACAATACTATTCCCTCTGCGAACCTAAGATGACTCAGATGATTTACCACCTTACATTATATTCTTGTTCATCTCTCTATCTAGTGTTGTTCTAGATCATATCTCTTCCAATTACTGTGTTGAATAGTTTTTGAAAGATTGAGGCCTAATCTAACTCCTCTCTCAATTTTTATTTTTTTAATATTCTTTTTGTAATATTTTGGTAGTTGCCTGCGAAATAAATATTTTGTTTAGAATGTTCAATATATGTGCTGGTGCTTTGCTCTTGATTACCGCAATACAATTTTATACACAGCATCTTATGCTCACAGCTCATAAAGCCCTTTTCAAAATCTATCGAACTCGCAAATACATAGTTGGTAATGATATTCTAATGCAGTCTTTCTATTATGTTTATAGACTCTAGTAGGAGTAGTTCGGTCACTATACCACCATCAGCGGGGGAATGCCCAGCCTGTTCTCGTGTTGGTCATTGTAAATCCAATTGCACCTTGTAGATGAATTGGTCACAAAAAGCAGACAGGAAGAAGAAGAGAGATAAGAAGTTAAAAATGGACGTATACTCTTTTATAGCTACTAAACGATTTAATAGGAACATTAAGACGAAAGGTACATGTGATAGCAGTAATGTTAGAGAAAGAATAAATGTTGACTATGACACTAAATAAAACTTTTGAACAGGAATCTGTAGGGAAGACATAAGAACTTACAACCTCATATGTAAGAATAAGTCTCAAAACTAATATTGAAAACATATAAAGTCTCCAAAATAGCCGAAAAAATGCACTGCACTAGGAAAACAACAAATGGCAGCACTCATGTATAAACAATTGATATTAACAATAAACAAAAATAGAACTTACGAAGAAGGGAATAAGACCCTTTTCTCTATCGCATTTGATGGCTGTTATTCATTTTAGTGATTGACAAATGGAGCAGTTTGAGAAAGATCAGACATTCTGTTACTGGGAATTCAAAGAAAATGAAAGAAAGAAAGGAAAGGTTCCTGGTGGCAACGTTTGATTTGTGGAGCGTTATTCCAGATGGTTGTAAATATTACTCTGTTTTGGATATTGAGATGTATTAATTCAATAGAGCATGTGAAAAATTTTTCCTTAATAATATGGACGAGCGCGAATGTAATACTACTTTTTCAAAAAAATTTAGACCAATCCCGATTCTAAACTACAGTCCTGATAAGCTACTCTCCAGCAATCTTACGAGATTTCACAAAAATTTTAAGCAATTAGAATAGCAGCACCCAATGGATACATAACTATACTGGTATACTATGCTATATATAGGTATATTAGTATATATATATAGGTATTAGTAGTAGTATTATCAGTAATTGCAAAAACATCTATTATATTAGTAATCAATACGTATATCTGAAGGTAGTATATATATATATATAATATTAGTACAAGAAAATCAATTTCGTAGTATATGACATATAATTATATGATATATATATATATCTTATATATATAATATGGCTAGAATTAGTATCAGCTACGTATGATAGAAATTGAGAAGGCCTAAAAGAATTTAAGTCTATTTTAAAATAATTATATCAGTATATCAGTATCAGTATATCAGATATTTCATCATACTATAATATTAATTTATATATAACTATACATAATATATATTAAATATGTCTGAAAAATAGGTGTATAAATGGTGCAAATTTCTTATGTCGGCCGCAATTAAATTTTTAAGTTCAGACATTCTTTGATTACAAATTCAAAAGTTGTATTAAATAATTTTTGTATTATTTATAATCTTTATTCACTTGAATCTCTTTGTCCAAACGTGCTTTGGCAGATTAGAGTCTTCAACGGGTGGTGAAATCATCTTCTTGCTGTAGCTGTAATTTTTAATATATGTGTATATGTGTTTACGTAGTTTCATTTATAATGCTACTTTGGGGTAATGGTCTGTTTTTAATCGATTATTGGCTTTCCTCCATTCTCGATTTACGCTTTATTAAACGTAGATATGAATTTTTAGTAATTAGGGCGAGCTAAACTGTTACAGGACGTTTTATTAGCATTTATGAAGAACAAACGTTAATACTTTTAACTGTCGCAAGCTCTGGGTAATTATATTTCGAATGTATGAGTTTTATTGAAGAATTTTATATTAAACTGGCTTTTTATGTTGATAAACGTTTACAAATGAGTGAAAAATCCTATTAATTATAAATATATAATATATTTAATGAAAATTTTAAAGTTTTGAGCATCTTCCATATGTTCTCAGATTGTATTATATTTTTATCACTGCCCGATACTTTTTGTTATGACATCTCATTGCTATGAAATTGATTAAGTGTAAGTTCAAGAAGCCAACTTTCTTCTTTGTACTAGGCAGTTTAGAGTTGCTAAAAGTCTGCAGTCTGGAGGTATCAGATTAAGAGTCGAGTAAGCCGTACAGAAACCGTGAATGAGTTGGATCTAATTTTATAGAGGCTTCGTTTCTTTGCCAGTTGTTGAAATAATTCTTTTTCTTTTTCATTTAAATTTTTAGGTAGCTCTACTTGCCAGGTAATGTACAAGTCGCCAAAGGTTCATCTACAATTTAAAAGAAGAAATAATAGCAAAATAGCCAAATAGATTATTGAGAAAAAACAAATCACATTTATATTCTTAAAGAATCGTTACCACAATTAATGGACGATTTATCATACATAAGAACAAACAGATTATGAATTGATTGCTAACAGTTTGTGTGTTTCCAATGCATTTGAATCATATTGCCTTTGTAGGCATTAAGATCTTTCAGATCTAATTGCTCTTTTTTCTTAAGAAGTTCTTTGCAATTTCTTTTTGAGTGCCTGATAATCTGGAGAGCAAATATTAACTGCAACCCATGAGGACTCGAGAAGCCACGTACTTGAATGGTTCAATAAAACCTACTAGATTTGGTGAAAGGATAAGATGGATATCTGAAAATTGGTGTACTGGGTGTAATGTATAATTTGGCATGATAAATCTGAAAGTGATAAAGTCAAGTTCTTTTGCCTTCGACAAATGTTCAGTCCACACATATTTTCTTCTTTAAGCTTCATACATTCTTAGGGTCGTGATACTACATAACAATACTATACCATATCATACATTATCATACATACATAATACATACATTACCATACATACCATACAGACCATAGTCTCATTACAATACATTACAGTGACATCAACTGCTCATACACATACACCTACATACATACATACAATACATACATCAGTACATAGCATTAGGCATACGATCACATAACTAAATAAGTCTATTTGCTTATGGCTAATATTATCAAATTTTTTTTTTTTTTTTTTTTTTTTTTTTTTTTTTTTTTTTTTTTTTTTTTTTATTTTTTTTTTTTTTTTTTTTTTTTTTTTTTAAAACATTAGATTAAGTTCATGAGTTAAGGTATTCAATAAAAATAATTTTTTACTTATGTTATTATGCCAAGAAAAATAGAAGTAAATTTAAATCTTCATTAATCTTTTTTTTCGTTTTTTTGTTTTCTTGTTTTTTTGTTGCTTTATTCTTCTCAGGTTCAGACCACTCTTTGAAGTTATATTGTCTTAACAAATATCGTCCGGATATATGTTAAAAAAAAGGCTAAGAAAGTTATTAATGGGAAAATCGGAAGAAAGCTAAAGATTAGCACACTTGTTTCTTTATTTCAAATGTTGAAGCAACGTTAATGTAATTTCATCTATCAAAATTGTGAGATTTTTCGAAAACCAAAGAACGAACCATATATTGTTAAATCATTCATTTTTAGTCCGTCGGAAGCTTCCATCACAAGAGACAAAGTTTCATGAGTTTTTTGGGCGAATCTGGGAAAAATTGATCGTACCATAATCTTCACAATATTATGAAGTAAGCTAATCACTTTTTTGGTGGGAATTAACCTACATCACTCGCTTCTTAACAGATCTATAAATGTAATGTGTTTCAATGAAAGATAATTACTGCAGAATCTTCATTCAAACTTTCTTCAACATTATTTTCGTTCGACTTATCTTTTTCTTCTTTGATTTTTCGACTTATTTGGTCTTCCACACTTTGCTTTGCAAGGGATACAGAACGCGCTATTCCCAAAATGGATAAATAAGTACAAACGAATATGAACCAATATCGATTCGACCACAGAGAACACAGAGGATTGAATATGCGAAGGGCAGATAGAGCCTTTCTGAAATGATATATACTTATATTGTGTAAGTCTTAAAATTCTAATGATGTACTCCCAAAAACTATTGATTTTACAATTATAGTTTTTATATTAGTCTATATATATGCTATATTATATGACTAATATACCTATGATACAACCGAAATAAATTCTATATACTTTATTATATATATGTCCTATATATAAGGAGGTATATATAATATAAGATATACATCTTATTGGACAGGTAATCACCAAATTTTGTTTTTTCGGGGGTGCAGAGACAAAAATCGTTTCTTTTATAATATGCTTTATATATAATGTTATAGTAGTATATATATGATATTAATAGTAATAAATAAATAAATAATATACTTATCTATCAGGTTGAAAATAATTATTAATTTACGTATTACTTATGCCTAGATTGATTATATAATACTATATATTATTACAATATAAATATATATATTTATGTACATATTATATAATATATATTATTTATATTATAGTATAATATATATATATATATAGCATTATATATATATATATATATTATATTACTATATGTATATTATATAGTCCCTGTGTGGTAACTTATAGTTAAGCTATGTATATATGTGAAGTGGAAGGACCAAATATTAATTTCCTAAGATAAAAATGGGAGCCATATCTTATATATAAGTTAGCTAAACATCATCATATATCCCTAAGATTAGTTAACTTTGCATCTGCTCGGGATGAGAGTGAGCCAAACCGGGCGATCACCCGACATCGTGTCATGCAAGCTGTTTTTATGCTTCCATTCTCATTTGTCGATGTATGTAGAGGAGATGCAAGTCCAGTAAGTAATATCAGCCTCTAAATAGTAATTG
>JABUQX010047020.1:0-5000 GCA_015478945.1 Trachelipus rathkii
AAATTAAAACTCACACTCTATAAACTTTAATTAAAAAAAAAAAATTATAATATTAAAAAATAAGCAAAAAAATCATGATTTTTTGGAGCAAAATATCAAGTGAAAAAATCAATTGATTTTTTCCGTGCCATCCCTGCATCTAGGCCTTCATTTAAATATCTAGAATAAAGCTTCAGTTTTCTAAGCCTACGAATGCCACCTATAATATCTACCAGACTACATTAAAGTATTTACTTTAATTCTAAAATACAGTAAATTTATAATAATTTACAATATTTTTAAAATAATTTTCAGGACTGTCGTAACGCAATCATGTTCCATTTTTAACACTTTTTTAGAATGGGTCAACAAGTGTCGTTTTAAATGCTGTTTTCTGTGAAGTTGAAGCTTCACCTGTGTGGGTTAGAAGGTGAACTCTTAAACCACCTTTCTGATTAAAACTTTTCTCACAGTAAGAACACTTAAATGGTTTTTCACCCGTGTGGGTTCGAAGGTGAACTTTTAAACTAAATCTCCGATTAAAACTTTTCTCACAGTAAGAACACTTAAATGGTTTTTCACCCGTGTGGATTCGAATGTGGGCTTCTACCTGATTTTGATTATTAAAACTTTTCTCACAGTAAGAACACTTAAATGGTTTTTCACCAGAGTGTGATCGAATGGGGTGTTTTTCCTTTTTTTCTTTTTTTTTTAAAAAAGAACACTTTTTTTCAAATTTCCTTTATCATTAAAACTTTTATCACAGTAAGAACACTTAAATGGTTTTTCACCCGTGTGGATTCGAAGGTGAATTCTTAAACTACTTGTCTGATTAAAACTTTTATCACAGTAAGAACATTTAAATGGCTTTTCACCCGAATGGGTTCGAAGATGAACTCTTAAACCACTTTCATAATTAAAACTTTTATTACAGTAAGAACAACTAAATGGTTTTTCACCCGTGTGGGTTAGCATGTGGGATTCTAATTGATGTTTACGATAAAAACTTTTATCACAGTAGGAGCACTTGAATGTTTTTTCACCTGTGTGGGTTCGAAGGTGAACTCTTAAATTAGTTTTAGCATTAAAACTTTTCTCACAGTAAGAACACTTAAATGGTTTTTCACCTGTGTGGGTTCAAATGTGGCTTTCTAAATGATACTTACAAGTAAATCTTTTATCACAGTAAAAACACTTAAATGGTTTTTCACCCGTGTGGGTTCGAATGTGGGTTTCTAAATGATTTTTACGATTAAAACTTTTATCACAGTAAGAACACTTAAATGGTTTTTCACCATTGTGGTTTCGAATGTGACGCTTTAAATCACATTTACTAACAAATTTTGTGGCACAATAAGAGCACGTGAATGCTTTATCAGAATTGTTAAACATTTCAGTATCACAAACGGAAATTTCTTTCTTAAAAAGATTTTTGCAATCATTATTGTCATTTTTAATATTTTTATTAAGCAAAGCTGAAGTATGCATATCAAAAAGTTTTGCATGTGTTAAGGAACCTTCTGCTTCAACTTTATCTGAAATAAAAAAACAGCAGAATATTGATTTGACACCGGTTTATATATGGATATATTATTAATTTATATATATATATATATATATAATATAGGTTATATATGAATATATATATATATTAGTATTATATATATATTATATATATTATATATATATATATATATATATATATATATATATAATTATATATATATATATATATTATATATTATATATATATATATATATATATATATTATAATATTATATATATATAATAATATATAAATATATATTATATATATATATATATATATATCTTTCTTTCTTTCTTTCTTCACCTTCCTCTTATGCCCCAAGATTGGGGTAAGGTGCTGTACAAGCATCGGAAAAGAAAAGCAAGTAGGAGAACATGACAAACGTCGAAAAAAAGCCCTAGCCTTCACCGCCCCCCTTACCATTATTTAAGTGAGAGCTCGTCACAGACAAGAAAATCCACCCTAGAGCATCATAGGACCGGCGACGGACCCCATCACTATGGTTAAATCCGTCAATGTAAGGGTTCATACCCTGGCCCAGGTGGGGCCCACCATGCCGGCCATACAAAACCCCGCCATCTCTCCTATCATGCACCTTTTTCTCGCCCTCTGCCAAACTCAACATTTTCTCTCCTTCAGACATTCGTTCACCGACTCTTCGGTCTCCCAGCCGGTCGTTCCCAACACAACTCTCCACTATACATCGCTTAACCCACCGACTTTCATTCATCTTTCCACATGGCCAAACGATCTCATCATACTTTCATTTATTCTCTCATTTACCTTTCTTCACACCACATATACTCTCTAATACGTTCATTCCTCACTTTATTAATTCCTTTCACACCTAGCATGCCCCTAAGATTGTCCATCTGAACATCTTGAACTTTAGATCTATACTTCTTATTCGCCAGACCATAGTCCTCACTACCATACAATACACAGGTAACAACATACACTCATGATAAGACTCTAGCGCTACTCAGACTTAGTCCCTATTACATTCACAACGATTTAATTGCACCAGCCACCTTCTGCAATTCACAACTTCCTAACTACACTCTGCATCATCCGTGTCCCTTCTCATCCCAACATCATACCCTAATATTAAACTAGACACTTGGCTCCAGCTGCTTATCTTAACATAACTTACACTGAGGACTGTCCTCACCTCACAACCAATAACCTTACTCTTATCTTACGTTTACTTTCAAACCTGCCTCTTTTACATAATACCCTGGCAGATCTCTCCACAATCTCTCAAACTGCTCATTCAGACTCGCCAACAGAACCAAATCATTCCGCATACAATATATCATATTATATATATATATATATATATATTTTATATATATATATCTTGATAATATATATAATATAATATATATATATAATATAATATATATATAATATATTATATATATATATATATTATATATATATATATATTATATATATATATATATATATATTAGTGATGGGAACGATTATGAAATTTTTTGCCGATGACAGATGACGATTAGAGAAATTTTACCGATGACGATGACGATGAGATGAGATTAATTGAAAAAACTATTTTAAAAATTTCTCTCTCTCTCTTCTCCTCTCCTTCTCTATATATAATATATATATATATATATATATATAATATATATATATATATAGTATATATATATATATATATATATATATATATATATATATATATATATATTATATATATATATATATATATAATAATATATATATTATATATATATAAGGCTGTAGACAGGAGGGTCAGGGGGTTCACCTCCCGAAATTATTTTAGCGATCAAAATTTTTGATTCCTGAAGTCTCAATCATATTAATAATAATAATAATAATAATAATAATAATACATAAATAATATAATAATAATATAATAATCATAATAATGAATATACAATAACAATAACATAATAATAATAATAATAATATAATAATATAATAATAATAATAATAGGATAATATAATAATTAATAATGAAGTAGTTAATCAATGAAAATGAAAAGTATTTATTTAATGGAAATGAGAGTAATGTTTGTGGTCCTTAAGCGATTTCTTAGGTCAAGGTGGCTGGTTCCTCATACATGTATAAAAATATTTAGACCAGGGACTTAAATTAGGGTTTCCAAGTTGGCAGATGATAGCAAATTGGCTACCATCAATAAGGATTAGTGATGGATGTACTAAAGCTTTAAAAAGATAAGGAGGGAGCTGAAATCGTTGATGGGATGAGCAGGTTCATTCCTCTTCAGCTAAATTTTTTCTTTCCTCATTCATTCCCTTCTAAAACGAAATCTTTTTTTCCTTCATAATCCATGGTTCGATCATGCTTATTCTCTGACCATTCAGGCTAGAGACAGTGCCTATCTGGTGTGGAAATTCTGCGTTCTCCTATCACTTCGCTAATTTTCATTCCTAGTAGAAATCGTTGCAGGGATACTCTTGACGAGCAAAGCTGGCTTTTATCAAATGGAAAGTGTGCCGCAACCCCTTGGTTCTCCCTAACTGACAAAATCTTTCATCTCTAGCAAGTAACTTCTGTAAATCCCTTTCCTCCTCTTATTCGATTCTGCATTCATTGTGTTGCTAATTCTCTAATCTGAAAAGGCTAATCTTCTTTGCCCTCTAATCTATATTCTCTATGTCTCAGAACTAACACTTTCCCTCCGTGTTGGAAGCTCTCACATGTCCAACCTATTACCGAAAAAAAAGGAAGCCGCTCTGAAACTTCTAACTATCGCCCTATAGCTCTACCTTGTATTCTATCTAAGATCTTTGAAACCTTCTCAACTCACTTCTTAGATCATCTGGAAACTCACTCGATCCGGCAGTACGCCTCTCGTTGCACGAAGTCTACTGGCGATATACAATTCCTATCAAACCGAATTTATGGTTTTTTGCTCCATTAGGAATACGGGAGACTGGGTGGTGGCGCTGACAATATCCAAGACAATTTGACCGAGTTATGGGCACGCGTCACTGCTCTCCAAGCTCCCCTCCTTTGGTTCTCCTCTTCTCTTTGCTTACTTATGTCTAGCTTTTATTTCAAATCGCTCACTATCGGCTGTTGTTGATGGGGCGACACTTCTTCTTCTTCCTTTTCTGTCAATAGTGGTGTTCCTCAGGGTTCTGTCTTATCTCCTACTTTAATTCCTTCTTTTCATTAAATGGATCTTCTCACCTGCACCTCTAACTCTATCCACTTCGTATTCCGATGACTGACCCCTACATTCTTTAACTCAATCAAATTCTACTCTCCACTTTTTAACTTCTGAATTTGTGCCTCTCTTTCTTAACTTTCCGATTTTATCTCGCTGATGGATAGAAATAACTCTTGTGAAATTCAAATTCTTTAAAAAACGCCAACTTTTTATAATTGCTGAGTACTCAAAATACCTTCTAACTTTCCTGTCTTCTTCGCGGTTTTGTCGTCTCTCCTGTTGA